>PVHY01004494.1:0-25560 GCA_004024945.1 Uropsilus gracilis
TCTGATGAGAAGTATTTCAATGGAGTAAAGGGAACTCTTTTTTTCTCAGAAAATTAACTCTGGACCATTGGATAATTTTCAAGCAAAGCAACTGAATTTTATGACAAACTTTATTTACAGAACTGGTAATTTTCCTTTCTACCTACTTTGTTTGATATCTAATTATTTATTCATTTAACTGTGTAATCAATTTTTTCCATTATGAGAAAATTTGCTTAATAACATTTTTTTTTTTGATTCAGAGGTGTTTGAACATCAATTCACACAACTGTCTATCCAAAGGAGAAACATCCTGCAGAGTATCCAGACAAAGTATCCTTTTACTTTGCATTAGTTCTTTCAATGCTGGGTAGAACTGCAGAGGCAGTCACAGTCTTATTGAAAAACTAAGGTACTCAAAATTAGCCTAGAGTTTATAGAAACTATTATTATTTTTAAATAATGCTTATCTGTTAATTTTGTTCTACCTTTTGGAAAAACACGAATATATTTAAGGAACATACTACTGTGAACTATAAAACAGCAATTATACATTAAAGATGCCAATTATATACCTTCCAATGTTCAGCTCATTTTATTGAGGCTATTTTGAATGCCCTCCTAACCTAAAAATCACTTCATAACTATTTTATTCCCTCTTGGTCAATTGCATATTTTATCTCACTAAAGGACACAGAAACAATCATGACCGTCAGCAGCATTATTTGATAGCTATGTAGGCCATTTCATAAAGAGGCTTGTCAGCAGTGAACTTCTTTTTCCCAAGATGTGGATTTTGTAATTTTGTAGTTAGCAATTCTGTCAAGGTTAACACACACACACACATATGATATATATCATATATATATATATATATATATATATATATATATATATGACCTTGAATTACTGACAGTGACTGTAGATGTGAAAACATTGAACTACTCAAGAAATTCTCAGTATCATAGACTCTCTCATTCCTCTACTAGATGCATACTTATTTTTTGTGCTTGCACAGTCAGGTTTTAAACTCCTCCCAAGTATTTTCCTGAGTGGGAGCTGGTGATAAATGCTATCTGTTTTTCCAATAATTGTCTAATTTCTATACCATTAGTTTGAGGAGCGATTCTAACATCTGAGTCATCTTGTAGTATGGTTAATTTTAACACTACCTTTATATAACTGGATTCTTAAATGTAATGTCTGTTCCCTTCTTTCGTCACATTATACTTTGTAATCTTGTCTTCTAAATTTGAACTGTTTTTTTTCAATCCTTCATGCACTGAAATATATATTCTCCAGTACCAGCCATATTGTATTTCACTTTATATTTAACTATAATTATATATCACACAAAATAGTTCATTGATCCATACCTTTTCATATAAAATAGTAAATATTTTGATATTTTTAACAAATATATTCTGTATTCTTACAACTTGAATATAGTTTTCTCTATTTTAACCCAATGAATTACTTCCTAAACTGTCATAGCAATCTAGTTTCATCATTGTTGATTTAGATTTAGCAATTGGTTCCAGAAATTATCAATATGCAAACTTATAGAAATTAATTTACCTGACCTGTGAAATGATTAGGCATGAGATAGGTCTTGAACATATGCCAGCTATTATTTAATTATCTTACTCATTAAGCCAAATCTTTCCAATTTATGCTTCATTTTTATTTTCACTTAAATGTAATTATAATTTTTTTTCATTTTTCCTATTTTTTAAAATTGGACATTGGAGTTCCGTGAGTTAATTGTTTTAAATTATAATTCTTTTTAACAAAATTAATCAATCTCTCAGCTTTAAATTATCCGGAACTATTATATGCATGCCTTTGATGTATTTATAAATCTGTGTTAAAATTCCAGGACTCTTGTAGAAGGAGATACCTTTCAGTTTCAACTCAAGCTTGTCACAATATCTCTAAGATAAACATTGTATCCATTGTATCTGTTTCCATAACAACCTTTAATAATCTTAGTACCTTTTTTTTTTTTCACTATATTTCATGGGTTGCTTTTTCATTTCCATACAAATGATGAAAAATGACTTCATGTCATGACTTTGTCTCATTTGCCACTATAAATCCTATGTCCAGTAGGCACACAAAAAGCTCTAAACAGTTTCTGAATGAGCACTTTCATTGATTAATTGTATTTTCTTCTGTTATTTCTCATATGTCAACTTGATGTCCATTTACTGAGAAACTCTCATGCACACATACACACACATACTATAAGAGGTTATTAAACTGACAGTTTTTTAAAATTTAGCAAATATCTGGATTTTTAATTTGGTTTATATTGATGTTCTTTTGAAGTACAGAAAATATAATAATAGCATAATACTGCTAATATTATTAACATAGTTCATAAAAAGACCAATGGGTCCATTATTATATGTAAAATGAAATATAGACAGTATCTATTACAGATTAATAGTTTGAGTTGTATACATGAGCAGCTGTGTATGGTAGTCAGTAGGGTGGGTGATGTCAAAATAAAAGGAAAAAGGCCTAATTCACATCATTTGTTACTCCCTAATAAACCCACTGAATAAAAATGAAAAAAATAAGCTACTGAAATAACCTTGTCAGAGATACATGGAGAATAAAATTTGGATGGCTGTTTCATCAGTGGGAATTTTCTACTGAACTTTAGCTCCAAGATGACATCAAGTCCATCTAAAATTTAAAAAGGCCTCAGTCATGATCTAAAATTTAAAAAGGCCTCAGTCATGATGTACAAATTTGTTGTTGAAATTAGATGCTTCTTTATAGTCATACATTTGAATTTATAATTTAAAAGGAACATGCAATGTCTTTCTTTTCATTTTCAGTGTCACTGTGATATCTATTGAAGAAATAAAGATTTCCTTTAGAAAGCTATTTCCTGTACTGACATAAGCAGAAATGTAATTGAGTCTAAAAGGGGAAAAAGCTTCCAACCAACAAACCACAGGAAAGAAGTGGCATTTTTAAAATGTGACTTCTGCCACCCAGCTCTTTACCAGATTTGTATCACCCATGTGCACAGCAGTTGCTAATGATACAAAGCAATTTAAACAAGAGTTTTATTTACAAGGAAAATTAACCAAGAAAACAAAACATACATAATGCCAGAAATGCCCAGTTATTTCATCCCAAGTACCAACTCCACACTGGCTACTTCTCTGCTGACCACTATCCCATCATGGCTCCTTGCCACCTCCAGTTCAGTGTTCCAGGGGTCTTCTGCCCAGCCTGGCCATTTGGACTGCTGCTTATTGACCCCTCATTCTCATCTCTCCTATACCTCTCTCTCTTCTTTTTGTGCTTCTCATTTCTTCTCAAGGGTCATTCTCTCAAACCCCGCCTACCAGAACAGTATGGCGTCCAATACAATTTTCAACCATGTCACTACCCCATATCAGAAAGACCTACAGATTGTGGTGGGCAGAATTTTAGGTTTACATAATTTCCACACCTCTCTCCCACAGTGTACTGGATAATAAAAATGTGCTGTCCTATGTCATTAATTTTGTATAATTTGTTGCATAGTAATAGAAAGCTCAAAGAGTGCCAGAAGATATTTAGTTTATTCTTTTTAAGTTAGTCAATGCATCATGGCTATTCGACTTTTTGATAAGAATATGAAAACACAGATATTGCTCTAGGCTGTTTTCAATTGAATAAAGTTTTTCAAATTTTTAATCATTATCAGCAAGGAGATTGGCTGAAGTCATTTTACAAACCATTCTGATGAGTCCTAATATTCTGCACTCATTTGTTCCTTTATGTCTTTCTATTAAAATGCTTAGAAACAACTAGAAGATGAACAAATCATAAATACAAATAATACTGAAGTGTTTCTGGCATGTCATCGTGTTTCATGATGTAATTGCACAATAACAATGCATCCTCCAAGTAAAGGTCAAGAAAGAATGCTCAGTTTTGAGAAGTGAAGGAAATTAAAGTTCACATCTGACACTGCAGATCATCTATTCTCAGTTTTATTGCACACAAATCAGCTAGTCAAAACCACAATACTAGGAGGTCTCTATACATGTCTTCATTTCTGACCCCCCAAAGAGACTGGAGACATTTGTTGTTTCTTTCTCCATCTGTATATGACCTTCAGCTAATGCTGGCGTTGGATTTCCAGCAATTTCTCTATGTCTCTCCTTCTAATATCACTGTGATGCAGGAGCAATGGTGGTAGAATGAATTCTACTTATCATCCTTAAGTCAATCAGAATTCTGCTTGAGTTTATGTAACATCTGTTGTAAAAAAGATTAATATTATAGAGTGTTTTAGTCTACTCTTTTTATTTGAATGGCAAGAGAAATGAGTTATAGTTTTTGTAAACCATTTACAAACTCTTGACAGACATTTTTGTTGTTGTTAGTTTCTAACACATCTTCCTTTGGTGAAAATAGAAAGATCTCTTTCTGGCTGTAATTGCTTACTCCCATGTTTCCACTTGAAATCAGGTCGAAAGGGGCAGAAGCCGCCAACTGACAAGCCACAAGGCAAAAAACACCTCTTAAGAAGTGGCTTCTGCCTCCCTCCCAGGTTCCATCACCTGCACATAGCAGTTGCCACTGAAATGTAGTTCAACAACAGGGTTTTATTAACAAGGAAAACTAACCAGGCAAATGAAAAGTCCTTAAAACCAGAAGTGGCCAGCTATCTTAACCCCAGTCACCATTTTCTGTCCCCAAATTCCCATTTTCAGTCCCAAATGTCCAAGATTGTGTCCCTTTGTTCCTCCAAAACTGAGGCAGGCGCTGCAAAGTCCAGTTTTAGTACAGTGTCATCTTTTCACTTCTCCAGTGTTTCATGTTGCTCCCACTTGTCCAAGGCTCTTCAGATTTCTTCCAGAATTGCTGATGCACACATCAGCTTTCCAAATCCCTGGCCATCTCCAGGTAACAGCTCACTATGCTGCCTTGTTGCTGTGCCACACTCTCCACACTGGCCACTCTTCTACTGGTCACCATGGCTCCTTGCCACCTCCAGCTCACTCTTCAGGGTATTTCCCATAGCCAGGTCATGTGGGTCTGTTCTCTCAGTTCTCCATTATCACCTTCTTTTCCTTTTTTCCCTATCCTTGTTCCTTCCTTTTATCTGCCTTTTGGAGCTTCTCACGTCTTCTCACATGTCTCTCTCAGACCCCAACCACCAGGGTATTTTGACACCAATACAATTTTTACCTGCATCACTCACAACCCTGTGCCATAAAAATTTGGGATACCCTGGCAGCTGTCTGAAACATTGATTAACCTGACAATGGGACAGAAATTTAGGAAAGAAGCTATACATGTGAAAATCAGACCATTGTTTGATGCAATTCTTGATTGGGCAGCTCGCTGACAGCAGGTATTAATAACTAATTTAAATAGTCCATTTTTATTAAAAAGCTGTGTCTTCATTATTATCTCACTTCTATTCACTCAAGTACAGCTTTCGATTTTAGAGGATCCATGTAGCTGGAAGTACACTGAATAAAATTAGCATTTAAGCAAAACTTTCAGAGACAGAACCAAATAGTCATCATAAATTTCAAGAAATTTCAAGAAAATGTAAGTAAGCAAAGCAGTAGGAGGAGGAATACAAGGCACAGAAAAAACAATAAATAAAATAAAAAGAATAATTTCATGATCCACTTAATGATTTATTTGGTTTAAAAATGAAAAACTTGCAAATACTTAATTTGACTGCAAAAATTTACATAAGCATGCCACTGACTGATTACAAAAGTACTAAACATCATTGTTGGAAAAATACAACATGAAGGAAGATGACTTGGAGAGAGGTAGAAAAATATAGAAGATGTTTACAAGCCATGAGAAAGAACAATGTATCTGCTGACTCTTTGAATATCTTCTTTGGAAACATCCATGTAGGTGGCTTAATCCATTTTTAATTGGATTATTTGTTTTTGCAGTTGTTGCTTTTACTATCAAGTTGATTGATCTATTATATACATATTTTGGATATTAATCATTTATCAGATATGTGGTTTGAAAATATTTATTTTATGCTAGTGGTTACTTTTCATTTTATTGAGCATTTGTTATGTTGTTAAGTTTTTTAGCTTGCCATACTTACGCATTTATTCTTGTTTTTGTTGTTTGTAATGACCTCTTAGGCACTTTCAACTATAGAATTGTTGATAAACTATACCTAAAATATTATACATCATATCATCAGAACATGAAGATTCATCTTTCAATTTAGATGTCATTACCCACTGACATATTTTCTCCAACAATGTTTTTTAGTTCTTTTATAATCAGTCAGTGTCCATGCCTATGTAAGTTTTTGCAGTCAAATATTTGTAAGTTTTTCATTTTAAAACCAGAATATAGAGTTTCAACTGCTGTAAGTCAACAGAAATATTTAAGATAAAAGTGGGAGAACTACAGAGATGGCAATAATATAAGAAAAAAAATAATTAGTTAAAACATTAGCAAAATAAAATTTAAAAAGTGTGATGCTTCTAGCATTGCTACTCTTTCTCAGAATTGCATTTGCTATTCAGAATCCTTTGTGGAGTCATGTAGGTATTAGGGACTTTTTTTCTGTTTCTGTGAAATTTATCTTTGGGATTTTGAAAGGATTCCAATGAATCTATAGATCTATTTGTTATAAATCATTTCCCATTTTTTTCCTCTATTTTACCCCCAGTGATCAAGCACCCACAGATTTCCTTAGTGATCTCTGAGACACAAGAATCAAGTGGGTCAACTAGGATGCTTTTCCCCAATGCTGAGCTGGATGTCTGGGCCTCTCTTTTTCCCCTAGAGCATGATAGCCTAAGGGAGAACATTCTTGGGGTATGTTCCAGCAAGGAGGAGGTACAATGAATCAGTGTATTGACTTTTCTCTTTTCCTTTATAAGTTCCTTCTTGTTCTCTCTGATTCAAGGGAATGCTTCAAATATACTCCCTTTTATTGTATTTTCATGGTGAGGCCTTGTAAGTAAGGAAAATGGGTTGAAATTAGGCTTGTTTTTGTCTATCACACTGGATAGCCCATAACCTGGATCAAATAACAGATAGCCCTTCCATTTGCAACATTTTATCTTTTGCGTGGCTAAGACACTAAACAGTGCAAAGAGGATCTAGGGAGAGGCCATTTGCTTGGCTTCTCACAATTAGAATTCTTTCAGTCTGCTTTCCTGCGGGTATGTATGGTATTCCCTGACTCAGAATTAAACCATGTTCAATATAAAATAAGGATTCTGACTATCATCTTCCATTTGCCAGAATTGGCATCAATCTGTGAGGCCTGACATGTCTGAACTGTGAATAGTTGATAGGTGGCATTTTGTCAGCACACAGAAGTTGGGAATGACCTCTGCCAGTATGTAGTTGTAGAAGCTACATTCTTAACAGATTGATTCTGCTACTGTCCATAGTTATATAGACTACATATAAGTTTTATTTTGAACTTGATATGAAATAAATTTTAGATTACAGGTATGAGCAGTATATCAGCATTATAATCTCCTATTGGTTATTTTTAAATCTGACCATAAGTGTGTATGTGTGTGTGTGTGTGTGTGTGTGTGTGTGTGAGAGAGAGAGAGAGAGAGAGAGAGAGAGAGAGAAGCTTTCTGTCTGCCTGAAGCAGCATTTTCTCCAACAATTTATTTGTCCTTTATTATGTTGGATTTCAATATATATGTTTTTCTGGGGCTTAGATTCACTTTCATCCACTCTAGGAGAAAGTAAAATTTTTTTCTACATATAGTCACAACCTAAACAAATTTGTGTGCTGTTTACTGAGTAGTCAAAAAAAAAATTAATGACTTTAGAAAAATTATTTTGTAGAAGACTTATAGAATTTACTGGGAAACACACACATTTTTCCCAGCACCACTTTCTTGTTTGGTCAGCAGTTACTTTATCTGAAAGAGGGTGACCATGAAGGGCTTTTTACCTTCACTTTAACACATAAAGGCCTGTTTCTCTCTCTGAAGGAAGCTACCAACAGGCCATTCACAATTGCCTTTACCTTGAAGTAGCCATGCCTGCTTCTTTCCCTATGAAGCAAGCTACAAGCAGGCTATTTACCTTTAACCTTTATCTTAACCTTGAACACCTCTGCCTACTTTTCTCTACAAAGCAGGATACAAGCAGGCCATTAGCATTTTCACTGTACCAGCCTACTATTGATATGAAAACATCAGCTACCAGCTTCTCTCTGCTTTCTTTCCCTCTTTCAGACCTGAGAAGAAAAAAACTTAGAAAACACAGTTTAAACTCTACACTTGTGGATTCTTTCCACCATCCCCAGCCTTCTCAACCAAAATACCAAACCAATTCAGGACTATCAGTGCAGACTAATTTATTTCTAACAAAGTGACTTTCTAATTACTACAAAAGAAAACATGTAAGACTCAGATTACTTTAACATTGTCCAAAACCTTTCTCAGCATTGTCCAAAGTCCTTTCCTCAGATTGCTCAAAAATCCTCAGTCTCTCAGTCCTAATCATGTCACGAATGTCCAGTCAGAGTTCATCTCCAGATGCTTGAAGACATGTTCCTTTGACTGCTCCCTTGGCTTGCTCCTCCTTGTCTTCCACACTGTGTTCTCCTTGTCACCTTCAGGTAGCAGAAGCTCCATGGTGCTGAACCAGCAAAGTTCATTTTCTTCTCAGGTCTAACTTTTGCAAAGCCTTTTTCAGACACAAGTCAAGCTCAGCAAAACAAACTCCAACAGGGACTTCAAATCTGCAAACTTCTTAACTACATCTAGCACACATGCTCCCAGTCTGGGCCAGTCAAGTGTTGCAGGTCCCCAGTAGCCACATGGCCAAGCTCACATGGCTCACATCTTGAATCTCTTTCTCTATCCAATCTCCATATTGCCTCTGAAAAATTAGAATCTGAATCCCTCTCTTTGTTTGCACACCCTTTACATACCCTGATTTCCTGCCTTCCAGGAAACCTGTTTCACCTTGGGCATTTCATTTCTTTCTCCCCCTGCATCTCCCTGAAGGGAAATTCCACCTAAGGTCATTCTCACATTTTAGCATCTGTCCTTGAAATCTGCAATCTTAAAACAGAAGACAATGGGGGGGGGGTAGCACACCCTATCATATCTACTTTGAATCTGGAAATGTATATATTTTATATACAGACACACACACACATTGGTGTTTGGTATACTAAATCTCTCATTAAACTATAAGTAATTAACTATGCAGATAATTACTGATGACATTTAAAATGTTTATATTTACTTTTTCATAAAACTATAACATTTTATAATAGAGCATAGACACAGAACATGAATGGAAATGAGATTTTTATTGATGAGCCAATTAAGATTAACAAGTAAACAGAGAAAAGATCACTATTAATTTATCTATATATTTTCCCTTCCTTACTAGATTTTTAAAGACTACCTTTTTGTCCAACTAGATGTGAAAACAGGTAGAGTTGAACTTTCCCGGATTACTTGGAAATATCATAGTGTAATGTGTGCAAGACAATGGTTGCACGAGTGTGGACTTTTTTCGTTAGTAGAATTTAGGGACATGTGAGGATCTTTGAAATTTTTGTAAGACTAAGCCTCAAGTAGGTACAGAGATAGGCATGCAACAGTCAAGGAATTGAAATATAAAGCTATACATGCTGTTCAATATTAATACCTTGAGTGTAAGCAATTGATAAATATCCAGGTAGAAAAGAGGAATCAGAAACTTCAAGTTAGGCAAGGAAAGCTAGATTTGACGTAGGAAATCTTTATACATGCTAGCAAGGTCTGGTACTGAGTACACGTGTAGGCTTCTGAAGATAAAGTAATTTCTGCCAGCTAAGAGTCGAAACTTGAGAATTGATAATTTTAGATGGAGAAAAGGCAAAATGAAGGGTATTGACACTATAGCTAACAGGCTTATGAATGTTTACCTTCTGTAAAATGTTTCAGAACGCCTGTGTTAAACAAAATAATCATCCTTTTCTCAACGATGTCTACACTGTCATGTCTGCAAACTGATGATGACCTTACATGACAACAATGTCTTTGCAGATGTGGTTAAGATAAGGATAGTCAGGTATGGGTTTGTCCCAGGCTGTTTAGGTGGATTAACTATAATCATAAGTATCCTTATAAAAGGAAGGTGGGAGAATTAGGGAAGGAAATGTAACAATGAAAGCAGAGGTTGAGTGATTGGCCACAAGCCAAGAGGGGGTATAGACACTAAAACCTGGAAAGAACACAGGGTATGATATTCTTCCACTCTGTTAACACATTGATTTTAGCTCAGTGACATTCATTTTGGACTTCCAGAAATTAATAAAGTAAATTTGTGTTCCCTTGTGTCACCAAGTTGTGATAATGTGTTACAACAGTGATAGGTAACTAATAAAGTTACATTTTTTTTTCCTCAATGATGTGCCACCAAAACTTTTGCTTTTTTAATGGGTATTTAGGAAAAAGGTTTTTAAGCAATCAGGGAGGGGAGAGCTCCAGGGATTACAAGATGTAAAATAATTATATATATATATATATATACACAAATCAATTATTTAATAAAAAATATAAATGCGTTTTTGTAATTCATTTTTAATGTCTTGTGAACTTAAGGTGGTTGTTCAATTCCTAACTGTTCTCTCACAGTATTTTTTCCAGGTTTTGTGATAACAAATTTCTTTCTAGTGTAAAGGAATAAAAACATTCATAATTTTAATATTGATACAAGTTATTAATAAGAATACAATACACATGTCAGGGTGCATAGTTTCTTAAATATTGTAATTGTTGTGTAGGTTTAAGCTGTTTTTCCAAACTTTCTTGCACTCAATTTTGTAGTAATTGGTCAGAAATTCTGAAAGTACAATCGTTGATCTCTGCTTGAAGATGACTATTTTCTCCCAATAGATAAAGAAAATAATATAGTTCTAAGAGAAAACAGAAAATATTTCAATGATATATTTGTGTAAAAATGTTTGATAAAATAATACAGAAATGAAGCCGGGACCCAATATGAACCCAGTTCCTTTCATTGAGAAAGGAGTATGGGTATTGCTGTCACTTGCATCTAAAGACAGAGACTAAGACTAGCCTGAGGTCAGATAAGGCCATTTCCTCTTTTTACAGTAAAGTGATGACCTGGGCAGATTTGGGATTATGCTAATGCAGGTCCTGAGGTGGAGACTCCCAAGGCCCAGAGGGGAAAGGGAGGAGATAGAACTTTGGAGAGGAGCATAGAGAGTGGAGGGAGAGAAAGAGACTGGAAATTGGGATAAGGCATGGAGGTTTTGGACCTCAGAAGAAGGACCCAGGAGCGGAGTCCTCTGGAACTGAGGTAAACCCCACAAAGCTCCTTGAGGAGCAGGGCTCTATTCCATTTGGAACACTTGTGAGGGTGTGGACTCTTTAAGTTTGTTTTTCCAGTATCTGGAAATAAACTTTTGTCTATACAGTCATTAAGGTTTGATATCTGAGCAGCTGTTGCATGCAGGCAAAGAACCCATAGGAAAAAGGAATTTAAACAGGGAAGGGGGGGTTTCTGGTCCATATCCCCCCCTCCCCCATAACAGAAAGAGTAAAAGTGTTTGGATGAAAATTAACAGTCTTTTCTTATGACTTCTACATAAACAGAAAATCTCTAGGAAAAACATTGGTAGAATAACCTAGTAAAATAATAAAGGAAATTATCTGAAAGGGTGTTACCTAACTAATTCTGATGGTATATATGAAACATTGAATAACTCACACAACTTTCTCAGACTGCTGATGTTTTTCTCCTTTAATATTTTGCCTCGTCATTTTTAAAAGTTGTATAGACAACTGAGAAATAAAAATGTACTAAGGCTGCAGACAAAATATAGTATTGAATGAAAAAGCAAAAAGCACAGTTCTTAAATACAAATTTAGGACTGTGTCTTTCCAGATTTCCTAAAGAATTCATGAAATACATTTTATATATAGTTTTAGCTTTATATTCTCATCAGAGTATTTCTGTTAGCTATTTCTATTTTTGTTAGTTTTATTTGTATTGGTAGGTCTCCAGCAAAGATGTTTTACTCTCTTTTTCTGAGTTAATATTTGTAATAGATGTCTTCCTTTTGCCCCCTTAGGGTAAGGGGAAATTGCTATAATTAGTTGTATCTTTAATGGTGTTGATTTATGAAGTGGACATGTCACCTAGTTTTCAAAGATAGTGATTTCTGACTAATAAACTGTCTTATTCTAACCTTTTCCATTTGGATGAAGTTGAGATTATTTTCATTTATTTCTGAAATTGCTTTTTATCTCTTTCTGCTGTTCATTAAAGTTGATAGAGAGCACTAGTTTTTCTACATGCACTAAATCTCAGCAGAGGTTCTGGGAAAATCAACCTCAAGTTTTAGCAGCATTTTCTATTATTTTTTTAAACAAAGTCTCCTTTTAGTTTTAATGTTAGTTTAGGGATTATTTTGATTGTGTTAGTGTATAACAGCTAAAATATTATTTAAAAAATTGAATACAAATTAAATGAATGGCAATTTAATTTCTTCAAAAATCATAAAATTATAGTGGCATATATTCTCAAATTGGAGAGATCATTAAGATTATTTTATGTTTTCTCTCTTTATCTCTATCTATCATTTATATAGTGTTCTGTTGGATTTATATTTGGCCAAGTTAATAATTCCTGATTGCCAATGAAGTCATTAGGCATGAATAAGGTTTTCCCTATTTAATGATAAATTAATATTTCTAGATATCTCAATGATCTTGTTTTAGTTGGGGATGCTATTGGAATTTTCAAAGAGAGCTCAGTATATTTTTAGAAATATTCAATTAATGAATCACTAACAAAATATTCATAAATTCATGGTCTGTGACCTATCATATTTAGTCCAACTAATTTACATGCAGGTGTCATTATAATTAAATAAAACAAAATTAGGGCTAGATCATAAATATAATACAAAATTAGGGCTAGATCATAAATATGTGAGTGATGAACAACCACATATGAAAATGTGAATTAAAAGTAAAGAAATGGCTACAAGTGATTGTTGTAAATGATGATGCTTTCTCCAACTGTGTTATAAGAATCAAATTCTCTCTGCTACCGATTCTCTTAGGATCTGTTCTCAATGATGTCCTTCTGTGTGGTTACACTTCTTGAACTCAATAATTACTTCTTCTAAACTTTTCCATGTATATCAGCTGCTACAGTTTTTCTAACAGTTTACAACCTTATGAACTTTTATTTAGTTTATTTTTTATCCTACATAAGCATTATTGATTTAAACAGTATATAGATATCAGGTATATAGCACCATACTCTGATACTGTACATAGTATACATTTTGATTACCTCCTTAAGTTTAGCTTCAATCAACCACCATATAATTAATTATTTTTAACCAACTTATTCATTCCATTCCTCTTTTCCCTCTGGTCACCATATATATACATATATATGTATATATGTATATATATATATATATATATATAGTTTAGATTATGAAGTAATTCATATGACTTCCACAGAATTCACATAGATGCAACTCACTTTTTAATTACCAAGAAAGTTACTCAATGATATTTTCTTCTGCAAAAGTGTTTTAATTTTAATTTTTCAAATTGATCACAATTTTTAACATAGCACATATATCTTTAGCTTTGGATCATATGTCTAGCTTGCATAAGATTGTCAATGTGAAAGATAATTTGAGAGAAAATTTAAAAATCATTTTTATCCATTGAAATTTTAAAATATTTATTTATCTATTTACTTACTTACTTTACTTACTTACTTACTTACTACTTACTTACTTACTTGTCAGCCCCAGGGTTCACCCACCACCTTGTCAACCATGCACCATCATCTTAGTCTTTTGTGTCCATCCCACCCCCAGTTTTCCTCCCTCCCCACTCTTGCTCTGTATTTCAGTTCTGCTAAAAGTTGTTTTTCCTGTCTCCCTCATATATGTGAGATCATCCCATATTTCTTTTGTTTCTTTCTGGCTTATTTCTGTTAACATGATTCCTTCTAGCTTCATCCATGTTGCTTGGAATGACATAAATTTGTATTTCTTGTATGATGAATAATATTTCATTGTGTACACATACCACAGCTTTTTGATACATTCATTTAGTTTGAGGCATTTGGGTTGCTTTCATATCTTGGTTATTGCAAATAATGCTGAACTAAACATCTGAGAACAAGTATCCTTCTGAATTAGTGTTTTTGTAATCTTTGTGTAAATTCTTAGGAGTGAGATTGCTTGATCAAATGGTAGTTCCATTTTCAGTACTTTAAGGGTCTACCACACAACTTTCCATAGTGACTGGACCAATTTACATTCCTATCAGCAGTGTAAGAGTGTTCCTTTCTCTTTACATTCATGCCAGAACTTATTGTTGCTCATTATTTTTGATATGGGCCACCTTATTAGTCTAAGATGGTATCTTATTGTGGTTTTGGTTTCTCTTTTCCTCATTATTATTGATGGTGAGCATTTTTTCATATGTCTATTAACCATTTGCATTTCTTCTTTCAAGAAGTGTCTTTTTAGCTCTTCCTATTTTTTGACTTGACCTTTTGCTTTATTGTGTGAGTTCCTTGTGAATCTTTATTATCAGACCCTTACCACTTGTATGGAGGGCAAAATTTTCCCCCCATTCTGTTGGGTTTCTTTTTGTTTTATTTATTGTCTCTTTTGCTGTACAAAAGTTTTTTAATTTGAGGTAGTCCCAGATATTTATGTTTTCCTCCATTTGGGGGATCTGTAGCTGTGTCCTGAAAGAGGTTTCTGAATTATAGGTCTTGGAATGTTTTGCCCATATTTCCCTCTATGTAGTTTATGGACTCAGGGCTTACTTACATTCAAGTGTTTCATCTATTTAGTGATATTTTTGTATATGGTATGAGGAAATTATCTAGTTTCATTTTTTGGCATGTAGTGGTCCAGTTTTCCCAGAACCATTTATAGAAGAGTCTACCCTTGTTCCATTGTATGGTTTTTGCCCTTTGTCAAAAATTATTGACCATACATGTGTGGTTTTATTTTGAGGTTTTCAATACTGTTTCATTGGTTTGTGTCTTTGTTTTTATTCCAATACCATGTTTTTTAAAATTATTATGACTTTGTAATATAATTTGAAGTTTGGGAGTTAAATGCCTCCATTCTCTCTTTTGTTGGGTCAGGAGAATTTTCATTATTCTAGGTATTTTTTCCCATATAAAGTTTAGTAATTTTTGTACTATCTCTTTGAAGAATGCCATTGGAATCTTGATTGGGATTGCATTGAATCTGTAGATTACCATTTACCATAGATGGCCATTTTGATATGTATCAAGTATGTTTTTTCCCCAGTTCAAATTTTCAATGAAATGTTTTTTGACAAAATCAAATTTTCTAATAAAATCATATATATATAATTTCTGACCCCTATCTACAAAGATAGGGTAGATGTAGAAAGAGAAAGATGTTGCAAGTTTAATTAAAAGTTCAAATGAGTAAAGGTTTTAGTTTCTAGTTTTTCTCTTTGTCCTTAGCATAGCCTGACTCTTGGAGGACATCAACTAACAAAATACTCCAGATTCACAAAGGAGATAAATGAAGGATAAATTTTCTTTATACAGTTCTTAAATCTACAAATTAGATAAATAGATAACCAGTTCCAGTGTGTGGTTCTTTAAAAATATTTTAATCAGCTGTGAAAAAAAAAGGTGGAATATTTTTTAAATCTTTGTACTACTGTGTCTAAAAAATATGTATTTTGTTCCACATACACAAGTGCATCAGCATTAATTTCAACTCTTAGATGCATTCAGTTGTTGTAAAACTAGTATGAAAATACTTAATCAAATGCAAACTTTTATGAGAGAATCCAACGGCAGAAACAACAATCAATCTAAGAAATCAGAGATGTAAACAATGTTAGGAATTTTTCCTTTTTCTCATTTGTTTTATGACATACCAGCTTATTAGAAACATTGCTTGAATTGATAACTACTCAGTAAGAATAATCATAACTACTCAATAAGAACAGTCATAGCAAGTATATATAAACTTTATTGAGGTAATTTTACATTTTTTCACAGTTGCAAAAGCACATTTCTGTAATTTATTTTAATCATGTTATATATTATATATCATTTAGAAACATTCTACTTTTTTTTTTGTATGAGGAATACCCTTCTGCATCAGTTCAATCAGCTACGTTGTTTGAAGTTTCTTTTTTCTCTTGAAAACTCTACCTGGAATGCTTCATGGAAATATTTTATTAAATATCCTTTAAAAAATATTCCGATATTCCTTGCACATAAAAATGGAATAAAGTAAACATAAGTCTGTTATAAATGTATTTCAAATGCTATCTGGGACAGTAGTTGACTTTTCAACTTATCTGAGGTAGTCATTCCACCAAAATTGATTTATAAGCTATTCATCTTTAAAATAATTTCTTTAACTTAAAATGCTAAATGCATTGCTCTGTGAGTATATGTGTGTCAGATTTCTAATCTTCTGTTTAATAATGAAAAAGCAGTCCTCAACCATTCTGCATGTCAAGTGGGAGCCAGGGAGGTAACATTTCTCATAGTGTATAGCATATAGCAGGCATTTCTTCAACTAGTGAAAGGATGAAATGACCTTCAGTAAAATTTTGATCTTTTTTATTATGCCATTTGAATACATAAATATTTCCCAAACTCAGATCACTTTCTACTTATTTTCTCTGCACTGAAATGGTGCTCAGATGCAATATTCCTTTGGCCTCCCCTTTACAATCTGTCCTTAATGAGCTGAAACTCTTCAAAATGGACTGTGCTTGTCTACAGGAGGTCACTATGAATCATAGTAAGCCTCCCTTTTCTTAAATATACTAAAGCTAGATATGTAAACAAATCCTTGAATATAATGGCTGCCTGGGCAATTATTTAGCTTATAAGCTCAACAGAATTTTGAATTACACTTAAGAAGTATAAATAATTTTGATTTAGAGACTCAGATACATTAAATATAATGAGTAAAATTGATATACAAATAATTGTCCTATTTTCATAAGTATAAACAATGCCATCCTACCTTTTATGAAAGTAAGATTAAAGCATACTAGAGCTTACCACTCTATCTTTTGCAATGAGAAAAACCTTGATGAGTCTTATCATCTTGAAGTGCATCCAAAAAATATAAACACTAAATGATGACATAACTTTGTACAATACTCAGTTTAAAAGGAGAGAAAATATTTCTGTCTGCTGGAGTTGAATTTAAAGAAAAGCTTATGTACTGGTATTTCTGTCAAGTATGAATTCACTAAGACTACCTCAATGTATATTTGAGTAAAAGATAAGATAAAATAAATTAGTTATTTAAATTTGATGTACTTCCTCTTATTCCACTTTGATCTCTAAAGTACTCAGTTAATCCAAAAGATTACCTTTTTTCTGCAATTTTTTGGCACAAATATCATCATCAAGGGATGATAGACATTAGCTTTTCCTTTTAATTTGCTATATGAAATAAAACTGGTAAAAGATAAAATCACAACTGTACAAAATAAACTGATAGATTTTAAGTTAGTTATTAATGATGTTACTTGCTTTGAGGACTTTGCTTATAATAATCACTACATACTGTTTTATTATAAATGTAAGAATTATGTAGTAATGCTAATAAGGTATATAATGACTTTATAATCTGTATAGTCTATAAATCCAGATAACTACAAATAATAAAATTTTAAATATATGAAAATATATTCCAAAAATTTACAAATTCTATGGTAATAAGAATCATCTTAGGGTATATGTTAAAGTATAGATTCTTGGTTCCTAACTCGTGAACTTCTGATGTAGTATGTTTAAAATGATGTTTAATATTCCACATTTCTGACAAGTTTTGCCAGTAATATTTCAAAAAATAGTACAATGTAGGTTCATTTTAATTCAAAGTTCTAGTTCAAAATAAACTTAGAGATTGTCAAAACTAAACATGGCCAGACCGAGTCAAATTCACTAAATCAGAATCTTTCAATAGTAGAATCTTGACACACTGCTGTTTAAAATTTTCACTTGATTTCACTAGAGTTGAGGAATAATTGCCTTAAGATTAGGCTACTTAATGGATCAAATGAAAGCATTATTTCTTCCAATCCATAGTGGCAAGTCAGTGAATATTTTTCAGAGAAACTTGCTCCATCTGTATGCTACATTGGTTAATAATCTGTCTCTCTCTGTATCCATTTTGTATATAATATTATAATTTTTATTAACAAGAAACCATTTTGCCCTTTGGAATATACTTGAGGCTACAGAAAGACTGGTCTTGTGTAACCTCATCCTTATCTTCTCTATAGGTTGTTAGCATCAAGAACAATAATCACAGAAATGAATAGTGTGAGTGAAATTATAACATTCCCCATGTTTCCATGTTTTTGGGATAATGGAGAAGGTAAATTAGCTATTGAGAGGAAAATAAAGTGATTTTTAAGCACTATTAAAATTATGTCTATTAATTAAAAAATAAATATCAAGTTAATTGAATAAATTTTCATTTTCATCCCCTGCAGAGGATATCTCGACTTTACCTCCTGTTGTCTGTCTTTCCAAATAAATACCTTGTCTAATTACTGAATACTTTTTTTTTGAAAACTTTGTTTCTTTAGAGTAGTTTTACATTTCTAGCAAAATGCAGAGGAAGATTAAAAAAAGATTTGTTATATGAACTTTCATTCCTATACATGAATAATCCCCCCCATTATTAACATCCTCCAACAATGTAATGTAATTGCTATAATTGAACCTGACCATACAATTGGCAAATCAGAATCACATAACTCAATTGAAAATTTGGTGAAGAACTTTAGCAAACACGTCACCAAAGAAGATATACAAATAAATATACAATGATATACAAATTAATAAAATAAGTATAAATAAAATAAACATGAAATAGATATAAAGAAAGATATTCCACCTCTTATGATAGCAAGGAAGGGTAAATTAAAACAGTAGAAAATTATGTTACACCTATTGTAATGATAAAATCCAAAGTTTGGCAAGTATGAATAATATAAACTCTCTTTTGTTGTTGATGGGAATGCAAAATTTTATAATACTTTGTAAGATAGCTTGATGATTTTTCAGATTAAGCATGCTTTTATCACAGCATTCAACAGTCATGCTTACTGGTACTTACCCCAGAAATATGAAAACTTATCTCCACAAAGAAATGCACATAAGTATTTATACCTGTTTTACTCATAAATGCTAAAGTTTTGAAGCAGCAAAGATGTTCTAGTGTTTGATAAATAAACTGTATTAGTTCCAGAAAACAGTATTGCTCAGCACTGAACTAAATGAGCTATCAAACAATGGAAAGACATAGATTAAACTTAATTCATATTAGTAAATTGTATGTGAGTCAGCTTCATGATATGCTTGAAATAAAGAAACTTGACCTTGTAGGAACATACTCAATTGGAATCCCTTGAATAAGGTCCATAAATTTGTAATACCCACCAATAAAACTTATCCACACTTGGATTTGAAAACAAATGCTCAAAAGGATTTTACAAACCTTTGTGTGCAAGTAAATTACACAAAATAAATTCCCCAATGTATTACACACAGGATTAAATTAATATCCCAGCTGTGCACACTACCAACTATGTGTCTTTGAGCAATTCAGTCTACATTAGTTTCAGTTTCATCATGTCAAAGGGTTATGACAAAAGTAAATAAGTATTTTAGGCCAATAATCTATCATGATGCTGACTAGTAAAGATTTGAGAAATTTTAGTCATTACTGTTATTAATGTATATATATTTAATGGCACTACAAATAGGGATATTACTGGAATAGCCTCTTATAATAATGATTTCCCAGAAATCCACAATAAATACTACTTTTTAGACAAAGATGTAAGAATTGCTTGGGTTCCACTAAAATACAATAATATAATTTTTAATGCATTCCCAGGTCATGAGTAAGTAGAATGAAACTCATGATGCTATAAAATAGTTTTAATTTTCTTGATGTGACAGCCTCACATATATTGAAGGGGAAGATTTGAGCTTATTTTAGTACTCTGGGAAAGTACCCTGGATGAGGTTGAGTTGCCAGTTAAGGACAAAATGATTAAAAAGTTGTTGTTTACACTACTGCTCTCTTAACTCTTAAAAAAAAAAAAAAAAGGCATTTGCCCTAGAAGTTTGACAAACTAGAACTTCCAGATCAAAGAAAACAATATTACCCATGAACTTTGGAATAGAGTGGAAATAGGACTTCCTTCTTAAAAATTAATAATCACAGAAGGAATTTGACTTTTCCATATCCACTTCTGTCATCCTCCTAGCACAGTAGGGACTATTACTTGGTGACCTTTGTTGAAGTAATTTGTAGATTGGTAAGATAATTCCTTTTCATAGAATGAGAATTTTGGTTTGGTTATTCAAATGTTATGCATATGTTTAATAATAAGTTATCTATGATCCTTTTCCTCATGTTTTTCTCAAGTGCAAAGAAAGTCAGCTCATCTCAACTGATTTATAAAATAATTTAGTATCTAAAATATGTAATATTATATTTATAATTGTTTGAATTTCAGGAGGAATGAGTGTAAATTTACTTAAAACAGATTATAAAAAGCAAATCTGAAAGTTATTAGAAATAACCATAAATTGATTGCATAAATGAATGACTGCTATTGTCTGAAGAGATTTATCTTGATAGATTATACTTTTGACATTATTAATATGTCAGTTGTAGGGTGTCAAATTAAATTCTTATTAATATTTAAGTACTTTTTCAACAGTTACTGAATTCAGAATTTGGGCACTGATTACATTGCTTGAGACAAGGTCATATATATTGATTTCTGAAAGGGTACTCAGTTTTATAAAATTTATAAGCTCCACTAAATTCATAACAATTAAGAGAGCCAAAGAATGGCTTTACTATCTTATTTTTAATGCATCTATTTCAATGCTGATATAATCAAAAGCAGTAATTACATAGATAGAATTATCCTGGATAACAGAAGTTTTTAAATGGACACATAGAAAAATAATACCTTCAGTCATGAAACTCCACGGAATTTTAAAGCCATGAATTCACATGACTCTTAAAATTATTTTTTGGAAAAATAAATTCATTATTTTCTTCCCCTTACCTCACTTGGCTATAAACCAAGTCTATAAGCATTGTCTATAAACCAAGATCAGAAGCTTAGGAGTAAAATTTTGCCTTCCTTATGAGAAAAACAGATAAAAAGTCATCCCTATTTTAGGATGCTGTAATGGGGAGAGGGACAGGGGAAAATAAAAGGGTTAGTTAGTACAATACTTGGCATAAATGCGTAAATACAAGTAAAATATATTAAGAATGAGAAAATAAATGATAGCTGTTAATGCTATTATTATTTACATGAAACCCCCATTTTAAAATTAATTATTTAAGGATAATGAATGTCCTTGACCAATTTTTACTTTCATTCCAGCATTTGAAATACTGTCTAACATAATCAGTAAACATTTCTGGATTAATATATAGTTAATCATGATCATCAAACATCACAAAAAAAGAAAAAAAGAATCACCTTATTTGAATGGATTATTTCATGTGACATTGAATCTGAGTCAGCTTCAGTACAGGTTTGAAATGAAAAAAAAAATGGACTTCACAGGAATACATGCAATTGAAATCTCTTGAATGATGGTCCATAAATTTTTCTTTAAATAAAATTCACCAATAAATCTTACCCGTATTTGTATTTGAACAGCAGTGCTCAAAAGGTTTTCTTCAATCAATTTACTTGCACTCTTGTGTATTAGCTCAGGAAGTCCCCAAAAATATTATATTCAATGTCTTGTATTTTTCTATAAAACTTAAGTATTTAACAATTACCTTTAAGATAAAAAATGGAATTATTTATTTGAGCACAAAAAAGAGGTTTATGATAGCTGGTTTATACTTAACATTTTGGTACAAACCATGACTTTCTAAACTGTCCAATGATAAACTGATTCATCCCTACTTACCATTTCCTCCTTATGTACCTCAATTCACACCAGTCTCATTGGAATTTTAAATACTCTTTTCTTTCTCCTTCTTCTCTTCCCTTTTCTCTTTCTTTCTCTTCCCAACGTCAGTGATTCTTAACTTTGGCTGTTAGACTTACCAAAGATTCTTTTAAAAAAGTGCCTGAATCCTTGCTCAGATGAGTGGAGTCAAAAACATTGGTAGAGTTAAATTTCAGATGCAGTTTACACCCCACTGTATCTCAGCTGACTGCCAAGTCTCCTGGGTTAGAAATAATGTCCTTCATCTCTTCATCTCTTCTTTGAGGTCTTTACTAGTACTTATCAACTTTTGTTCTACTCACATAGAGTCCTCTGCTGTTCCTTACCTTTAATTCTTGAATTTGTTCTTGTAAAACAGGTTTTTAATATCTCTACTTGGAAAACATACACTCTTAATAGATACAAATATTTGGAACAAAGGGAGAGATGGTCATATTTTTCAGAGTGGGAAAAATGTTGTTATAGGACTTTATTTTTTTTAAGTTTTTTCCTTTATTTATATACAATATTTATTTTACTTTTTATTATTTTTAAAATTTATGCATAAATTTCACATATTTGTAACCCCAGGGATTCGCCCCTCCCACCCTCCCCACTGTTGCGCCCCTTTCCCTCCTGCTCCAAGTTGTGTGCTTCAGTTTGGTGCTTAGCTTGCTTTGTCTTTTCCTCATGGCTTTTGTTTATATTTTTCCTATTCCCATATAGGATATATATTATTCCTATATCCCATAATGAAACCATTTGGTTTCTGTCTTTTTTTTTTTTGACTTGTTTCTGCTAATATGATTTCTTCTAAGTATATCCATGTTATCATAAAATCATCAAATATCTTATTTTCATTGATGAGTATTTCATTGTGTATATATACCACATATTTTTCATCCAGTCCTCTGTTTTGGGGCATTTAGCTTGCTTCCAAGTCCTTGCAATTATAAATAGTGCTGCAGTGAACATCCAAGCACAGGTGGTCCTTTGTACTCACATTGAGGTCTCTTTTGGGTAGACTCCCAAGAGAGCAATTGCTGGGTCAAATGGTAGTTCCATTTTCATTAATTTAGGGTCCTTCACACAGCTTTCCATAGTGGTTGGACCAGTATACATTCCTACCAGCTGTGTAAGAGTGTTCCTTTCTCTCTACATCCTCGCCAGCACTTGTTGTTGCCTGTTCGTTGGATGTGGGTCATTCTTACACGTGTAAGGTGGTATCTCATTGTGGTTTTGATTTTCATTTCCCTGATTGCTAGAGACATTGATCATTTTTTCATATGCCTGTTGGCCATTTGTATATCCTCTTTGGAGAAGTGTCTTTTTAGTTCTTCTCCCCATGTTTTGATTGGATTTCTTTGCTCTTGTCTAGTTGTGTGTGTTCCTTGTGGATCTTTGTTATTAAACCCTTATTACTCTTGTGGAGGGCAACATTTTTCTCCCATTCAGTTGGGTTTCTTTTTGTTTTTTCTCTTGTCTCTTTTGTTGGACAGAAGCTTTTTAGTTTGATGTAGTACCATTTGTTTCTGCTTTCCCTTTTTTTTTTTTTTTTTTTTTTTTTTTTTTTTTTTTTTTTTTTTTTTTTTTTTTTTTTTTTTTTTTTTTTTTTTTTTTTTTTTTTTTTTTTTTTTTTTTTTTTTTTTTTTTTTTTTTTTTTTTTTTTTGCCATTTGTAGATGTGTCCAGAAAGGAATTTCTGAATTTTGATTCATAGAGGGTTTTGTCCAAGTTTTCCTCTGTGTATGCTGTGGTTTCAGGTCTGACATCTAAATCTTTTATCCATTTTGAATTGATTTTTATACATGGTATGAAGGAGTTATCTTGGTCCATTTTTATGCAAGTCTTAGTTCAATTTTCCCAGCACCATTTATTGAAGAGGCTATCTTTGTTCCAATGTAAGTTTTTCACTCCTTTGTCAAAGATTAGTTGACTATATATTTTTGGTTTTATTTCCAGTGACTCTTTTCTGTTCCATTGGTCTGATTGTCTGTTTTTGTACCTGTACCAAGCTGTTTTAATTTTTAAGGTTTTGTAGTATAGTTTGAAGTTTGGAATTGTAATACCTCCTTTCTCTCTCTCTCTCTTTTTTTTTTTCTGGTGAGGAGGCTTTTTGATACTCGAGGTCTTTTGTTATTCCATATGAATTTCTGTAATTTTTGTTCTATCTCTTTAAAACATATAATTGGGATTTTTATTGGGATTGCATTGAATCTATAGATTGCCTTTGGTAGGATGGCCATTTTGATGATATTAATTCGTTCAATCCATGAGCAGGGAATGTCTTTCCATTTCCTTATGTCTTCTTTTATCTCTTTTAGCAATGTTCTAAAGTTTCTTTGTATAATTCTTTCATGTGTTTTCTTAGGTTTGCTCCCAGGTATTTAATTTTTTTTTTTTTTGGTGCAATGGTAAATGAGATGGCTTTTCTGATTTCTTCTATTTGACTTTTTGTGTATAGGAAAGCTACTGACTTCTGTATGTTGATTTTGTATCCAGATGCCTTACTGAACTGGCCTATTATTTCAGGCAATTTTTCTGTGGATTTTTTTTAGGTTATCTAATCAGAGAATCATGTCATCAGCATATCATGATAGCTTCAGTTCTTCTTTCCCTGTTTTTATAACTTTTATGTCTCTCTCTTGCCTTATTGCCCTAAGTAGAACTTCCAATACAATGTAAAAGAATAGTGGGGAGAGTGGGCATCCTTGCCTGGTTCCAGATCTTAATTGGAATTATTTATTTTTTCCCCATTTAGGATGATGTTTGCTGTGGGCTTGTTGGAGATGGCTTTTATTATGTTGAGGTAAGTTCCTTTAATTCCCAATTTTTCAAGCACTTTTATCATGAATGGATGCTGGAATTTGTCAAAGGCTTTCTCTGCATCTTATGATCGTGTGGATTTTGTTTTTCTCTCTCTGTTGATGTGATGTATTATGTTAATACATTTCCGGATGTTGAACCATCCCTGTGCCCCTGGGATAAATCCCACTTGGTCATAGTGAATAATGCTTTTTATGCATTGTTGGATTCGATTTGCCAGGTTTTTGTTTAAAAATTTGCATCCATGGTCATTAGGGAAATTGGTCTATAGTTTTCTTTCTTGTTGCTGTCCTTATTCGGTTTTGGTATGAGTGTGATGTTTGCTTCATAGAATGTGTTTGGCAGTTTTCCTTATTTCTCAATTTTCTGAAAAGCTTTAGTTGTGCAGGTGTTATTTCATCTTTGAATGTTTGGTAGAATTCATTTGTAAAGCCATCAGGTCCTGGGCTCTTGTTTTTAAGCAGAGTTTTGATGACACCTTCAATTTCACTGCTTGTGATTGGTTTATTTAAGTTTTCTATATCTTCTTTGTTCATTTTGGAGAGCTGCATCTTTCTAAGAATCTGTCCATCTCATCCAGGTTGTTTTATTTATTTCCATATAATTCATAGTAATCTCACAGATTCATAGTAATCTCTTATTATCCTTTGGATTTCTTTTATATCTGTTGTAATTGCTCCTCTTTCATTTGTAATTGTTTATGTGAGTTTTCTCTCTTCTTTCGTTTGTGAGC
>PVHY01004494.1:25660-53237 GCA_004024945.1 Uropsilus gracilis
GGTTTTTTTTTTTTTTTTTTTTTTTGGTTGGTTTCTAGGTTTTTGATATGGGCCTGTATTGCTATGAACCTTCCTCTTAGATATGCTTTTGCTGCGTCTCAGACATTTTGGAATGGTGTGTCTTCTTTGACGTTTGTTTTGAAGTAGGTTTTAATTTCTTATTTAATTTCTTCAATTACCTATTTTTCATTTAGTAGCATGTTATTCAGTCTCCAAGTTTTTGATGTTCTTCTTGCTTTCTTTTTATTGTTGATTTCTAATTTGATACTCTTATGGTCTGAAAAAAATAGTTGGTATTTTAATCTTTGTGCATTTATTCATGCTTGCCTTGTGGTCTAGTAGGTGGTCAAATTTAGAGAATGATCCATGTGTATTTGAGAAGAAAGTGTATTCTTTTCCTTGTGAGTGTAGCGTCCTGTAGATATATATTAGGTCCATTTTGTCTAGGTCTTCTTTTAAGGCTTTTGTGTCGTGTAGCTTTTGTTTTTTTAATCTGACCTTTGTTGAGAGTAGGGTATTGAAGTCTCCTACTACATATGTGTTGATCTATATTTTTTTTTACAGTTCTCTGAATAGCTGTCTTATGAATATTGGTGTGCCCTCATTTGGTGAGTATATGTTGAAAATTGTTATGTCTTTTTGGTTGGTTGACCCTTGAAGAAAGTAGTGACTTTCTTTATCCTTTGTCACTTTTCTTATTCTGAAATCTGCTTTGTCTGCTATAAGAATGGCTACCCCTGCCATTCTTGCAGAATTGTTTTTCATCTTTTTACCTTCAATCTATGCTTGTCTTTTGGGATCAGATGTGTTTCTTGGAGGCAGCAGAATGTTGGATTCTGTCTTTTAATCCAGTCTGCAACTCTGTGCCTTTTGTTTGATGAGTGTAACCCATTGACATTTAGAGTAATTACTGATGGATGTTTCAGGTTCTAACATTGGATTCTGGTGGTCTTTTATGGTTCTGTTTTAGTTTCTTTTTTCTTTTCTTTTCCTATTCATTCTTTTTATTCTTTTTGCGGGTTTCAGTCTTAGAACTTCTTGCAGGAGTTCTTGGAGTGGGGGTTTAGTGGTAGCAAATTTCTGGAGACTTTGAGAAGGTTGTAATTTTTCTTTTATAAAGGAAGGACATTATTGCTGGGTAGAGTATTCTTGGTTGTCACTTTTTGTCTTGGATTGTTTTAAAGACATGGCCCCATTCTCTCCTTGCTTGGAGTGTCTTTTCTGGGAAATCTGAGTTTTCCTTTGTAGGTTATCTGTTTCCTCTCTTTTTTTTTAATTTTTATTTTTGCATATTTTACAATATATGATTGTATAACTTTTAATCCCCATGGGAATACCCCCCCCCACACACCACATCTCCCCTGGTCTCTTTGCCTCCTTTCTTTTTGCTGTTTGTCCTTGTTTAGTCCTTTAGTCTTTTCTTTTTTTTTCTTTGATCCATTTGCTCGTCCTTGGTGAGGGTACGATTTCCCCGGACTTGGTAGAATGTGCTGTTTATCATTCCTGTACTGTTTTTGGAGCACCTTTGGTCTTGGTGGGTCTCATCTCCGCAGTTTGTGCCTTGTTTTGTTGCTCCTTCATTCATGCTTCAGGTCTTTGGCTTTGGGAGCATGACTCCATCTTATATTTTGGAAGAGCAGATCCTCGAAGGGACATCCATCAACTGATGGTAGGTCTCCTCCCTTGGGGCTTTGCTGTGGGGCCACTGTCATTAGAGAAGCCTCTTCTTCTTTTTTTTTTTTTTTGAGTCTGGGTCTTGCTATTTTTGCCCGTGGAGCCACAGGCTACTGTTGCCCGAGGTACCACAGACTCACGCAATCCCCTGCCTCAGCTTCCCATGTAGCTGGAATTACAGGCATGCGCCATCATGCCCAGCTATTTGGGGTTAGGTCTCACTGTGTTGTCCTGAGCAGGACTCATGCCGTGTTCCCTAGCCCCAACTGCTTTGCAGGCTGATGATTTCAGGCACAAGCCACAATGCCCGGCTTTTCGTGGTATCTTCCCTCTAAACAGAGAGGGTGTGCAGTGCCCTTATTGACATGTTCTCTGTGCCAAGTTTTTGTTCAAATCTTCTCGGTGACATTGTAGGTGTCATATTTTATTGGTTCTCCCAGTTCACTGCGTGTGGTGCTCGCCTTGTTACCCTTGAGTCCTGCCCAGGTGGCAAATGTTAAGGGACGTTCCACCAGTATCTCACTGATTTGGTTTCTATGGTTGGATATTGTCTTAAGGTATCACTCCTGATTAGAGCTCTTGTATTGAAGGCAAACCCAAGGGAGACTGTGGTGGGCATAGTGCCCGACACTGCCCCCCCCCCGCACAACCAGCCCTGCGATGTCAAAGGGCTCAGATGTGCGGTGTGGCCCGTGTGCCAGCAGGCCCGGCCTCCCTCTGGACTGACCCCGGCCCCACCCCATCTGACCTGAAGGAAGCACGAGGGACCGGTGCGCGTGGACAGTGGTGGCCACACCATGATGGCGTGGCCGCGGGGTGCGCGGGCACAGAGACCTGCACGAACCCTGGGCACCTCCTCTCTCTTTTTAATCCCATAGTGTCCTTTTTGCTTCCTGTATGTCTATTTTCATTTCTTTCTTCAGATTTGGAAAATTCTCCTCCATTATTTCATTGAAAAGCCTTTCAGATCCTATGTTTTCTCGTCTTCTGGAATTCCAACTGCTCTTATACTTGTTTTCTTTAGGGTGTCTGGCAGATCTCTGTTTTTTTTTTTCTTCTGTTTTCTTGCTTTGTTTTTTCTCTCTTCATCCTCTGCATCTGTATCCTCTAGTGTGCTGATTCGTGCTTCTATTTCTTCTAATTTGCCTCCCTGGTTTTCCCCTGCATTTTTGAGCTCTTCTATTGCTCCTCTTACACACTGTATCTTCTGCAGCTTCTTATTTAGGGTTTCAATTTCATTTTTCTGTTCATCAGTGATATTGCTCATTTTGCTGCATTTTCATTATTTTTCTGCTACTTTTAGTTCATTGAAAGCTTCTAACCTCTTACTTTCCCTTTCCATTTTTCCCCCTCTTCCTTGGCTTCTTTGAGTGCTTTTATCATGTTGATTCTGAATTCATTGTCTGACATAAAAAGCATTTATTCCATGTTATCCATGTTGGTTTCTGCAGATTGTTTATTCTTCGGTGGTGAGTTATTTTTCTTAGGGCTAGCTTGAGTATTTTTGTATTCTTCCTCCTTCCTGTGTTTTCCTTTCAAACTTGCTCTACATATTTAGTAACTACTGCTATAATGTTATAATGCTATAATGTATGTTGAAGCCTCTCCACTTGTGGTTATTTCTGCCTTTGGTGATTATATCTTGTTTCTGTTGGCTATTTTGGGATACAAGTTCCTTTTCAGAGAGTGGATGTGGTGAGTAGATGTGATTTCTGTTGTAGTGCCTGTCTTCTTTTTTCATTGTTTCTCCTGTTTTAGATTGATGGGTCTTTAATATTTTTTAGTGCCTCCGAGCATCTAAGGCTTGTCATATAGACCTTTTTGACTGGGGTGTCTTGATGCTCTTGGGTAGTAGTGTCCTTGATTCTCTAGTCTGGGCTGCTGGGCCTCTGGGGTGTAGGCTCTTTGCTGCCAAGTTGTATTTCCCTGGGCCAGTAAAACTCAGCCTGTGCCTCAGCCTGAAAAGCAGAGGCCCATTCAGTTGCAAAGCTCGCAGCCCCAACCTATCTCCCAGTTGAGTTACCTTGGCAACTGGAAGTAGTCTGGTGCTGACTGGAGCCCTCACCTGAGCCCCACCGGGCTGTTAGGGTGTGAGCTCTTTGCTGCCAAATTGTATTTCCCTGGGCCAGTAGAACTCAGTCTGCACCTCCTGTTTAGGACTTTCTATGTAAATAGAATTTCCTAATATTTTCATTTTCAAAGTATATTTTCTTTTAGTTCTTTTTTGGTAGTAAAATGCATATTTATTTAGTATTTTTACAAAGACACAAAATTATCAAAAGATGCACATTTTGAAAAATGTGGAAGAGGCATTGTCATTTCAGAAGGTTTCTTTTCTCCCTTCTCTGCTCCTTCTCTGTAAGTGTAATAGATCGCATCAGAACCATCTCTAGGACTGGACATAAGGGTATAAATAAAAGTATGAACTACATTTAGAAGTGATATTCCCATGTATCAATGACTAATTTAATATTTTATAATTTAATACTTTAATATCATTAATTTAATAATATTTAATATTATGCCTTTATAATATTAAAATGTTAGAAAGGAAAAGTTCTGCTGAAAGATCTACAATTTATAAATACAGTTCTTTGATAAATTCAGATATCTAAGGTTGGTATTAAGAACATTCTATGGAAATTTGGATTTTTCTCTGTTAATAAAAATCATGGTGTTTCATACATACAATCTCATCAGTCACATTAAAGGTCACCTCTATTATAGACTCTATAGTAGTAGGTATGGTATTTGATTTTTTTGTAAATAAAGGGTAAATCAATAAAGTTTGATTGGAATAATGAAAAAGAAAACTATTACCTGTTAACCCTTTTTATATGCCTGCTTTCCAGTTTAAGCTTCAAGATATTAGTTATAAATTTAATTATGGGTTAAACCATTAAAAATGATTATGAATATGTTAGCAATGAGCATCTCTAAGTAGGATATACACTTGTAACATGAAATTGCAATTTAGTTCACCTCATTTTAAATTGACAACTTATGGAGAGTCTATTGATTTATGTGAATACACTTAAAATTCTCCAAAAGATATTGCAGGTGTGTAAGATATAAATGGATAGTTATAATTTGAAAAGCCCTATAGGAGAAGAAAACACAAATAATAAATGGGAACTGAGCACAGTGTCCTTGAAAGAAGAAAGGAAATGCCATTCAAGCTTTTGCCCTGCTTAGAAATGAGGATATTTCTGGGTCATTGGAGCATAACAATTCTTGTGCTTTGTGTTAAATAGAAAAGGAAATTTGAGACCAGTACCTGTTGAAAACTTTAGTTCCCTAATCCTGCTATGTGATTGTAATGTTGTAATGTTCTTCTATATTTTCAGCACATGGCAAATTTCCTGGTATATGGCAGATGTGTTATAAAGTTATGATGAATTTAGAATTCCATTTTTTTTAAGGAAAGGTAATGGAAAATGTTATCTTCTCAAATTTTATGCTAAAATGTTGAATGTGAAGCAGAATTTAACATCTATAAAATAAGATCAGAAACAAAACATGGTGAATGTGCAACACAGACAACATTTTAGAGCTAGAGCCAGGAAATAATTGGAATAAAAACTACACAAAGAATTTAACTGTTAGGTGCAACAACTTAGACATTGAGACACAAACTAAGTGAACAAATGAATGCTGACTGGAATTTGTGTTTTAAAATAAGGAAGAATGATGGTAATTAGGACAAAACTTTGGAGTAATGCAACCTAACCAAAAAGTAAGTAGGTTTTGTGAAGATTTAGAATAGTGTTTAAATTAAAGTGGTATTTCACTTAAATGTCTAAATTCTGAACAAAACCAGACCAAGAGAAAGTGGTAAATAAGCAAAGCGAATATTGGAGTTCTAAGTAAAATTCTCAAAACTCTAAATCAGGTTGATGCAAAGCAACAAATTAAATAGTAACTATAATGTAGTTTTCTGCAAGTGTCAGACTATTCTGTCTAAAGCTAAATAGTCTATGAGAAACATGAAAATGTAACATTAGAGTATCAGATAGGAAGAAAGAATCTGGAGATAGTGAGGACAAGTAGACAGAAAAGAGAAAGGCAATATGATGTCTTTTCAAGAACCAAGAGTGATGTTGAAGGAGTCAACTGAGCGCTTCCAACTATTAAGCTAATAATCAAAGTGAACTATATGATAATTGACTTTGGAGTCTTTTATGTGTTTGTATAACATATAGTATCTATTTTATCATATAACATATTTTATTATGTATTATATATGATATTTTACTATTTATATACAAAAGAAATAGATTTTATTTATATAATTTTATATATAATATACATATAACTTATATAATAATACATGTAATTTATGTTATTTTACTAAAGTAACATTGGTTTACAACACTGTTTATGATTTGCATTAAAGGATCCTATCTCTTCAGATGTCTGCTACCACATCACATACCCAACCAAGGCACCTGTAATGCTCCCACCATAATTCACTGTGCTCCCTCTATTCACCCCCTTTGCAGTCTCACATTTACAGTCCAATATCTTGAATTTGACTTTTGACTTTTATCTTTGGTGTGAATAAAATTAAATTTCAAGAAAGATATTTCTATGATTAAAAATAGTTGAATTCTAAGGAAAAATACATCTGAACAAATAAGGTATAAAAAGACAAATCAACTGGATGATCTCACTTATATAAAAGATATAGGGAAAACAAATGGACAAAAAATTTCAAAACTTTCAGCAGAACTGCAGTATAGAGCAAGAGAGGGGGAGTGGTGGGTTGGGTGGTGGAAGTGGGAGCAGGATGAACACAAAAGATTACGATGATAGCTCACAGGTGATAAAGTTGGTGGGAGAAACCCGTGATAGACAACAATGTAAAATGAAATAAATAAATCAACACTCAAAAAAAGGCAAATCAGGTGTGGGGTGGGGTGGATGGAGGGTATGTGGGCATGTGGGAGGGGAGAGGAAGAAAAGAGAGCATTAGTGGAAATGGGGAAAACAACCCACCAGCAAATAAAAGCAAGTTTTAGGGATTTTTTAATGCAAAAAGGGACATTCAAATTAAGTATGTATATTATGGCAGAATCAGTACACTTAGTGACACTGATGATTATATAAGAGGAGAAAAAATTCACTTTGAAACAAGAAAAATACTTATCTTTTGATTTCACTGATATGAACTCTATTCAGAATAGGCAAATAAAGATTAAGTAAATAAGTGATTACTAGGAGCTGTGGGAATGGGAGCAATAGCAACAACTGTTATGGATATGCTATTATTTAATTTTTGGAGAATAAAAATATCCTGTAATTAGATAGTGGCAATGGCTGCATAAACTGAGAATATATTAGAAACCACTAAATTGGGCATTTCAGAAAGGTGAATTTTATATTTGAATTATATCTAAATAAAGCTATTTAAAATAAACTTCCAAATTATTTCAAATAGATCATTATTTAAATTAAAACTTATTTTAAGGTATTAAGATATAGTTCAGTAACCCACTTAAAAAGGCTGTCAGTTATAATTCATTTAATAGTAGAAAATGACTTTCCCCTTCTCCATTATTAATTTGAAATTTCGTAAGAAAGAGTATGAAAGAAAACACCAATGTTGAACAAACAGTAGAGGAATTTTAGAAGAATGTGGAAGAGCTTGGGAACAACAGTGAGAACTTAAATAAAAGGCAGGTAAAGGTGGAGTGAGAATAACTAAGTCACAGAGAAGAAAGATTCATGGATTAGCTGATAGATAATGAAATAAATGGAGCACAGAAAAAACTGACAGTTTACTGAGAATTAATATTTTTCAAGATTATCATCATTAGGTGTATTTTTCTGATGAGATAAAAAGATAGGTAAACTATTGATATACCCTTTCCAGCATTTTAGATATTTGCCTGCCCACCAATTTTGAATTATTATTGGGGACAGCTATATTTAATTGACCTAAACATTTTTAAAGAACAAAAATATACGTGGCATCTTTTGTGTATTTGTTTTGGAATATTTTTGTTTGGAAAAAACAACTTTTTATGTCAAACTTTGTTCAGAGAAAGCATTATCAGATTAAAATGCAAAAGTCAGATATATTGTAAACCAAGCATTATGCTGAAAACTGGCATCATTTCAATGTAAATTGCAGATCAAATGGTGATATAGGCTGATAATGGCAGAAATAAATTGTATTCATTTTATGTCTAATGCATTAGACTTGGATATTCTATAGAAATTATGTGTGGACTAGTTTAAGTTAGTCAATGTTTTCCTTGGTATTCATGTTTCTACATATGGCTTTTGACCTTCAGATGATCTGCATTTGTATCTGCAAGGAAAGATCTGAAATATTCTCATTTCCATTGTAATCACAGATTGCTCATTTGTATGTGTATATTTATATTTTCTATGAATATATTTATTTTGTGAGTCAACCAAAGTAATTTATTCTAACTAGATGATTTATACATAAGATGAAATATTTGTAATAATCTTTAGGTTGAGAAACACTTGAAAAGAGTCAAACAAACCCCTTTTCTCATAGAATCAAAGAACATTCATATAAATTAAAATTATGGTAAATATTTACTAGATGTGTTCTATATGTCAATGCATCATATAGACATATGCAGAGACTCACTATACAGTGGTTAAAAATTCTACTCAACTCCCCTGTTCTCTACAATGAGTCTTTTTATAATGAGGGTGGAATAAAATGTTTTCCATAGGAGTTCACTTTGAAAAAAATTAAAGAAAATGAGCAAAAGTCAGATTTTGTTTGTTGCCATCATAATTAATTTTGCTCCATATTTTTGTCATTGTGTAAACACTTCATTGTCTAATTCATCTTTTTATTCCTCCCAAATACACAAAATTAGTAATGTTTGTTTAAAACCTATATGAAATATGTGTGCTGCAGTTCACAAATAGTATTCTTAAGACTTGAAGAAACATTAATTTCCGTAGAAATTAATTTTCTGAGAAGTAACAATAACATAATAACCTGCCATATTAGTTAAGCATAGTTTCATTGGAACATGATAAGGGATCAGTTGAATATTTATCTTGAATATGCATTAACCCAAAATTCATCCCTATACTGCAGTAAAACCACAAATCTCAACTTATGCCATGTATACATGCTACATTAAGCCTACATTGTCTACAAGATCTGAAAAATCTTTGCATTTTTATCCAATCTCTTGTACTATTACAATGACTCATTGTAGACCTAACTCCTCATTTTGTTTCTCAATTGACTGATTTCTGCAGTACCAAGTTCTAACTCATCTGCTGCTTTGCTCTGTAGTGCATTAAAATGATAATCTAGCAGTCAACATTTCACTAAATACTGTGTATCAAGAACTGTACTTGATGCTTATGTATGTAATGATTTTCAATTTCACTATAACAATGTAAGTATAATGTCATTGATTTGTAATTGAAAAGACATTGAAGCTGAGGATAAGAATGGATAATGAGAGGAGAAGAATGATCTCACAGTATCACGGGAGGGATGTGAATGTCAGGATTGGAGAAAATCTATTTTTTCAGACTTCTTTTTACCCCAAAACTGCCTTGGTTACATTCTAGTAAGTTGATATTTAATTACTTCTCTCTCCTGAATTTCAGGTCCTTACAGTGATTCAATTAAAAGAAAGTTGTAGTAAAACGATTTTCTCTTTGAATTGCAGTCTTTGCAAAGTCTATTGACATTTTTGAGTGTTAAAATATCTTGCAATGAACATGGCAGAGGGCTATGACTGACTGGGTATGATGTCGTAGCGTGCACCTGGATCGTGCAGTGTTTTAAATCAATCATTATCTTAATAAAACATATATAATAAAAAATAAATGCTTAAGCATAAAAAAACACTAGTAGAAGTAGAGAATAAAATTACTCTCTTACTTCTGATAGAAATAAAATTTCAGACCTGTAATTATGCAGGTGTTTCTTTTCACAAACCCTTTCCCTTTGCAAAACAGTAGTGAAAGCTCTCCTTCCCACCTGTGACACTAATGAGAAAATAAATTTCATTTCAAGGAGTGTTCGACTGACACTAAAATGCAGTTTATTGACTGGGCATGGTGGCGTGTACCTTTAATCTTAGCCTACTAAGTGAGGCCGAGACTAGGAAACACTTGAGTCTGCAGGTTCGAGACAAGCCTGGGGCAACATGGTGAGACCTAGTCTCAAAAAATAGCTTGGCGTAGTGGCACGCGCTTGTAATCCCAGCTACCTAAGAAGCTGAGGCTGGTAATTGCTTTAGTCCATGGAACCCCAGACGTGAGCCTGCGTTTCTACAGGCAAAATATCAAAACCTAGTCAAAAAAAAAAAAATTGCAGTTTATTTTGGTAGAATAATATTTTCTTTACATTCCTATTTTTATTGATGCGCTCTGCTTTTCTTTAAGCATACACCTCTGTGTGCGCTGATATTACCTATAAAAAGTCTGGAGAAAATCGTGCATCCTCCCTTGAAATCACTGTGTTAATGGGGGGTGGGGTGGGAATGACAACAGGAAGAGGTAATATTAATTCTAAATGAATTGGTTCCTATGGTGGGATTTACAGACTATGCTGGCTGCATATGGTAAATAATTCTGGTATTTCAAATTATATAGTATATGTGGGTTTCCCAGATGAATAATGTCAATATTTGTCAGACTTGAATTTGTTCATTTAGTTTGCTAAATAGCATTATTCTTGCTGTCCTTATGATTTAATAACCTAGTCTGATAGGGATATATTCACTAGAACATTAATGGTCTTTACTAGCCCTTTTCTCAGCATACAGAGTGCTTTTGTTTCTGTTCTGCTTGTGAGGAATTTATACGCAAATCTACTGATGCCATCCAAGTTTCCCTAATTCTTTTCAAATATGTCAGATGCAAATCAAATATGTCAGATGTAAAAAAGTAGCATTTCTTCACAACTCTCTTTAGAAGTCTCTATTGTATAGTCTTGCTCAGCCATCATCTGACACAACTTCTGTCCTCTCTATTCATAAATTCTATACCTTCCAGTTCAAACCAAATTACAATTATAGAGAAAAATAATGAACTGATTATTTCAACGTAACATTATTGTTTAAATACAGATTATTAAGTTGATGAGAACAAAGAACATGAAAAACCATGGAATGAGGAACAATTCAGAGATATTGAATGTAGGATACAATGGTTAGAGATAATGTTATTAGAAAGACTCAAGACTGTATTATATCACTTACCAGCAAATTTACCAATTAGAGATTAATTTACATGAATAAAGATCTAGTTAATAAGAGGGGTGTATTTATTGTCTCTTGGAATAGACCTGATATAGCCTGCTGTCTTGGCATATTGATTTAACAGTGTATGTTTTCCTCATAATCACTGCAGATAAATGTATTAAAATAGTTTCGCTTGCTTAGTATCTTGTACTAGACTGGAATTCCATAATATCATAGACAATATCAGTTTAACTTAAGTGCTTAGATGACAATTAATTGCAGAACACATAGAAGATTCTAAATATCTATTGAATAGACACATGAATTGTTTTCAAAGGTAATATGGAAAATAAAAGCATGTTGTTAAAGAGAAAAGGTGAACTAGTGAGAAAATGATGTGAATTATATTTTTAGTATAAAACAAAATATATGTTACTTGACTTTTTAAAATTTTTAACGTTCATGCATTTTTCAATGTTTTGGACAAGTAATGAAATACGGAATTAAAATTACTTATAATAGGAATGCAAACTATAAAAATAAAAGCAAAAATGGTACAACTTATAACATAACAATGAAAGTGCTATATCAGGTCAAAAATTGTGAATGATTAAAAGCTATATCATTGTTATTTTTAAAAATGATAAAATATAGACTTAAAGTCATTGTAAAGTATTGCTTTAACTATAGTTCAATAGCACCAATTACAATGAACCATTGTCTTACAGTATAGCTTACTATAGGAGTAAACATATACTCTCTAACCTCTCCTTTTCAAAAGGTTGTACAGATATTTATGCTCAGAATAAAACATTGCCACTAAATTCTACAAAATCTGGTGATTATAATGTGAAAAAAAAAACAAAACAAACAAACCTGAAGTGTTGTTTGTTGTGTAATAATAATGGAAACTAGTTCTGAGTATATGTGTCACTTTTGCTTAAATACAATATTGTGTTTTATTCTCACAAACTTTTCATCAAACGTTTAGTAATTGGAGACTATTGTATTTACTTTAGTAAGTATTATTTAGATAATTAGCTTGTTCAAAGTCAACAGCTTTCCCTATTTGGTTATGGAAGCTAGAACTTTTACTGGGGCACTGAGTCCAATGCACAGAAAGCAAAAGCCATGTTGTAGACCTTAAAATTATTCAATTTCATGTCAATTATGTATCAATAAGAAAAAAAGCAGATAATTGGATTATACTTGCAAAAGAATCACAGACTAAGGGGGACGTTTGTTCATGTCAATCCTGCACTCTCGTTGGTTGTTCCATGTCTAAATTGCATAGATTGTGTAGGGAATTGGGCATATGATAAGTCAGGTTCCAGCCATATGTACTTAGCAAGCCAAGGCAAGCATTTCTATGTGATCTAGAATTTAAATACTAAACATGGTCAAACATCCTAACAAATATATGGAAGTCTGATCTGAAAATTTTATGAAGCTGAATGGTACCTGAAATCAAACTATAATAAAAAAATATGCCCCCAAAGGACAGAAATTTACTGCTCTTATAGGTTATTAATTTGACCTAACAAATCGATGACTTGCAAAAGGCCAGACACCTACCATAAATTTTCTTGGAACATTTTTTTTTCCTACTAATTTTTTCATGTTTTGTGAGTTATCTCTTTAGAACATCCAGTGTTTCCTGGTTGTTGCAAAAGAAGAGAATTACAGAGCAGTCAGTCCATACCAGTTCAAACTGGAGCTGTAAGTATACATATGCATATAAATCTATTGAGATGTTCACAAACTCTGCATGACCACCAGTTATTGGTGCCCATAATTAGCAATGAGAAGTCAATCATATTTGGATGAACAAATGGACTTTGGACAACTCCACATTCCCTGTTTTATCCTTTGATCTCAAACCCAGCACTGAAACCTTTACGGACCTCAAGCCTTGAAACTCAAGGCACCTCTCATGCCAAAAGGGGCTTCACTATCAACACGGTTTCATTGCTCTTTCCCTAATAAATAAATGCTGTCTCCTTGACTGCCCTCACTGGTATCTGTAGAGTCCTCTTTTAATATTGACAAGAGAGTCTACACACATACACACACACACACACACACACACACACACACACACACACACAGAGGCACGGAAGCTTGGGAGCTTGGTCCACCCTTCTGATTCCCACCAGGGACATAGTGAACAAACACTGGAATAGAACCTGAGTGATCTCCAGGTACTCTCCTCAACCCCTTGTTTTGTAACAAATTAACTCAGTTCAAGGGAAACAATAATACATTTCACAGTCAAACACTATACTTTTAGTATAGACATTTGTCATTAAGTTTGCTTTGATGAATTATACTATTCATTTTTTAAATTATAATTTTAGTCAACAATAAAAATGAAATTGGAGAACTGAAAGTTAAAGGTCATAAATTATACTTAACTTTAATGGAATTTTCAGATATTTATGATATTAAACAACAAAATTACTCTGTGATATTTTTGCTTTTAAACATTTATTGGACTCTAGACACAATACGTGGTATTCAAACCAGTTCTACAGCTATTTAAGTTCTAATTTTTTTAAACTACATCCAAAAAAAAAGTTTGCGGAAAGAGGGACTAAAATATAATAATATCCATTATCTGCGGGATAAACTTCAAGTCTTTTTAAAAATACAGTTACAGTTAAATTCATTCTTTACAATAATAGGTAGATCTTCATTATCCCATTTAATTGATAACAAAATTGTATTCTAATTAAGATGCCCAAAGTTACATTGCCAATTCAGTCTTCACACTGTGGCATAAAAGATGACATGACAAATCTGTCCCTTAATTGTTTTGAATTAGATCATTTTCTCAGGTTAAGTATGCGTTGCTTAAACAAAGTTAGATTTTTAACTCTAGAGATATATTTCGTATACTACCTGCATATTTTTTTCAGAAATAACAGCAGATTCAAATAAAAAGAAAAAAACAAAACAAAGCCTAGTGACTTTTTTATTGCAGATGTTATAAATTAATGTTTTGAAGTACAATACATTGTAATGTTTTCTGAATCAACTTATGGGTTCAGACAGGATCCATGAATTAATATAATTTTTTTTTCTTTTTCCCATTTAGACACTCTGTGGTACACGCACATTCAGAAAATAATGGTGAGGCCATAATATTAGAGCTTTTGACCAAGTTTGACACACTAAAAGAGTGTTTAAATTTCCACTTAGAGTAAAATATCCCCTTACCTCCACCAATAAGACAAGTATTATTATTACCTGAATCTCTTAAGGGTTCAAGTGACTATAGAATCAAAACAGGCATCTCACTGGGGAAAAGCATTACAACTATGGCATAACATGTTCAGGGAAATCAAGGACAAAGAAAATAAGAATGTAAAAGAGAAGAGGAGGAAGCAGTTAAGAAACTCAAGTGCAGTGAGAGTTGCTGAGCATTGTCAAAAGACTACTTTCAATAAAGAAAACATCTTACGATTGAAATATCTGCCATCTAACTCTGCTCTGAAGGCAAAATAAAGCAGATTTCAATTCAAATCTAGAGTACTTACTAGATCAAGTTTAATTTGGTATTACTTTTGTTAAGTTACTTAACCTTCCAAAACTCAGTTTTGATTTGTCTGGCTTTTCCTGTGTAAATTATAAAGAATATATACTAACTTAAATATTTACAGTTAAATAAATAAGCATATTTGTAAAATACATAACATAGTTCTAAAAATTAATATATATTCATTTCTTCCCTTTAATCAGATGTCTGGTTCAGAGATGGTTTCAGTGATTCTTTTTTTGTTTGTTTGTTTCAGTGATTCTTAATTAAAAATATGTACCTGCTTTTGATTCACCATTAGTTAGCATTTTCAAAATATTGGGATGGTATTATATTGGAAATTCTTTAAAAGGAAAACTTCCTTGAAGTTTCATGGAAGGAAAAAGCATTTAAATGTAAATCAGCTGGCATGTTAATTCTATCACTTTGAGCATAAATAGGCTATTGGAGACTCCTGACTCCTACTTATCTAATTGAAATAATCCTTTGGGCATTTTCATTTTTTTTCAAAATCAGGATATTGTACCAAAATTCCTATATGATAACAAAATTCTTTCCAATAGATTACCTGGTCTATTCTCACGTGTTCTAAGAAATTTACCTGGAGAGAGAAAGGTTTACCAGCATAACGATCTGTTTCACTAGGATGCAAAAGACCCAGGTAATTTCTAGGGACTCGTATTTGTGGTTTTCTTAACATCTGATTCAATAGAGAAATAAATATTCTCTGAAAATGCATACACAGCAGGTAAAATTTCAAGCATCACACTGGAGGTTGGGGGATGATACAATCTGTGACTTTCCAACTTCAACAGAAAATGATTGTCAATTCATGTAGCTCCTTTAGTTATTAAGTTATTAGCATCTGATAATATTTAACTTTGGCATTCTGATGGAGGTAGTATAAACATGTAGTTCTACTTTCCTTTCTAATTTGATAACATACATTTAGACATGTTTTAAAGAAAAATTATTAAAATTTTGAACTGTAAAAAATCTCACTTTTCTTAATAAAAAGTTCCTATATAATTTTTATTAATTGGTAAATGCTAATATGATAACCTAAAAAGTATATTTTGAAGATAATTGTTTATTTTGTTTCATTTAAATTGTGCAGATTAACCAGACTGACCTGAAAGTCCATCACTTTATATCTCAGAATGAAAGTTTTAACATGCTTACTCAGTCAAAGTTTTCACGGAGAGATTGACATTAGTACAATACCATGTATTAAAGAACACTTCCTTATAAATTCTTAGTGGATAAAAAAATAACCTTTTCCTAAAATATCATCTTGGGAATTAAATAAGAATGTTAAATTCAGGTATAGTGAAAAACTGTCCATCTCTAAAACTTAAAATCAAATCACTATACTAAATATGTGGCATTTGCTTGTGAATATGTCTTCTATTGTTTGCACATAGCATAAAAACCCAAAGATGTGAAATAAGTATTCTTGGACATTTAGCTGAATGTCCACGTAATTTGGACATTTAGCTGAATCTCCATGGAAGAGGAACAAGGACAGAAAGAGTTTAGGTATCAGGATGATATCTCTAACTTCTAGTTTAGGTCCGTGTAAGGAAAATGGGTTAAAATCAGGTTTGTTTTTTGCCTTTCACACAAAGAGCCAGCCCATAGCTTCAAAAGCATGTGGGCTTTGCATTTTTAATGGTGAATCTGTTGTGTGGTTAAGGCAATTAACACATAAAGGGGTCTAGGAGAAAAGCAGTTGTTGTCTGGCCTCTCAGTGGTAGATGACTGCCTGCCTGCCCATGAGTATGGTATCACCTGTCTCAGAATAAAGGTACTTGGATATAAAATAAAAGTTCTGAGAAATTTTGGTTTGCCTGAATTGACATGACCATGACTAGACTGGCATGATTGCATGACAGTCCATAAAGAAGATGATGTTAGAGAGCAAATCATATTTTCCAATTTGTTTATGTATCTTTAAATTGGTATAGATATGGTAGAGTGAATGATCAGGGTTAACTTTTCTTTTTTAAAAAAATTTATATATTTTTTGTTTTTTAAAATTTATTTATATATTTCACATCATTGTAATCCCAGGAATTTATTGCCCCCACCCTCCCCAATATCCCCCCCTCCCCCTTTCCCCCCTGCCCAAAGTTGTGTGCTTCAGTTTGGTGCTTAGCTTGTTTTGACTTTTCCTCGTGGCTTTTGTTTATTTTTTCCCTATATCCCATATATTAGTGAAACCATGTAGTTTCTGTCTTTATCTTTTTGACTTGTTTCTGCTAATATAATTTCTTCTAAGTACATCCATGTTATCATAAAGGCATCAAATTTGTCATTTTTAATTGATGAGTAATATTCCATAGTGTATATATACCACATATTTTTCATTCAGTCCTCTTTGGGGGGATATTTAGGTTCTTTCCAAGTCCTTGGAATTATGAATAGTGCTGCAGTGAACATCCAAGCACAGGTGTCCCTTTGTACCCAAATCAAAAAAGGGTTAACTTTTCTAAAGCTGACACTCCACAGACTGCAATTGTCTTCCATTTATCTGTCTGGACATTAGCTACATTTGGGTGAATACTTCAACCATCCCGGCAGAAAGCTGAGATAAGCTTGAAACTAGTAGTCAAGAAAAACAAAAATCAAACTTAGTCCTTAGCCCCTCGTTACACCAGATACTGATTAAGTATTTCTCAAGTGTGAACACAGAAACATAGACCAGAGCTGGGTCATGCAATGGTTGAATTCCCAGGATGTGATTAATCAGGGCAAGGAGGAGGGGAAGGGGTGGTATTTCTTAAGTGATATATATATAACTCTAAGCTCACAGAACATAGCAATTGTCTATCTTTAATATTCAGTACTACTGGCTATCAGTCCTCTATCTTGGAAAATGACAAACAGGAAACAGAATCATCATAAGTCATTTAGTATGACCTTCAAGAGTGGTATTATCCAAAACTGGTAACCAGAACTTTTATATTATCTCCCTTGCAGAAAAGACATTCTAGCAAAAACAATTTCTAATCTGGGGTAGTGCATAGCATGCTAGTAATGGATTTCTTCTATGCTATAAACAATAATATGGTTGTGCCAACTTGGTAGAATATTTTATTTTTTATTTCATTAGATATTACATTTAAATTTATTTTTCTCAGGAAAAAGAATGCTTTTTAAAATGTCCATCAGAAATGTAAGACTAATTATTTTCATTGGTGTGGAATTATAACATGTTGTTTTTCCTGATTTAAAAATTATATTTAATTATTTTTCTCTGACTGCAATTGATGGTTATGGATGATGTGCATCTTGACAGAAAGGAACCTGATGCTGAAACAAGTCATGGTCAAATAATTAGAGTGAGAGAGAGACAAAATCTGATGGGCTCTCACTGGGAGTTATTGTTAACCCAAGTTGGAAGATCACTGCTTCTTCATCTTGCTCAGTACTCTCCCTTGTATTGACCTTGTAGTAAAATTTCATTTCTTTAGTCCTGAATCATTAAGAATCAACACAAACGTGATCTATAAGTTGATCACACTAAATATTATAGACTCAATATAGAGTTCGATTTTATGATCTTATTAATAAAACATGCCACTATTTCCCCAAAATTAGTGTCAAATATAAAGTCTGCAGTAACAGATGCTTTTCACCTATTTCTTTACTGAGAAATAACAAGATGAATTGAGATATGTCCCCAAGTATTCTAGATTTAATATAACTATAAATAGTTTTAAAGTGCTGGGCAACTAGAAACACCAAATTTGTTACAGACTGTTGAAGTTAAAAAATAAAGATTACATTTTTAAAATAAGTTGCATATTTAAAATTGTTATTCTAAAATGACATGACCTGAGTCAATGAATCCAGAGAAATATTAGATGCTATGAACTGGTTTTTCCAACTGAAATATCTATGACTTGTTTTCCTATGCAAAAGTTGTCCTGACTAGCATTTCTGTGTCATATATGTATGCTACTTTATGAAACTGGAGAATACTACATATAGTGAGTTCAATTTTTATGTCTTGGTGTTTGGAAGAGATGATAAACTGTGTTTAAGAAACATAGGAAGTAGGAAGGAAGAAATGAAGATTCGAATGGAGAGCACATTATTTTCTATTTATAATATTTTCAATAAGTATAATTCCTTGTCTTAAATTTAAATTTTAATTATGAGACAAATACAAGTGGAATTTAAGATGTGATTCTTAACACTAATAAAGGATTTGGGTTACTGGTTCTATGAAGTCATCTCAAGATGAACTCTGCAAAATACATTTCCCAGAACTTCAGATAGATATAGATATCCTTAGTCAATTATACTTTATTATCTTTGCAACATCTAATGTTTAAAGGGTATATCAAAACAATGATCATTGAGCTGAAATTTTAACTTACTTGCCTTTTGCATTAAATTTTGAGTTTTAAAGCTTAAATAATTATGTTGATTAACTCATAATTTCAGCAGAAATGACTTGGGAAATTGGAAAATGGGAGAAAGTTGCACATCCATTTGGTGTTGTGGATTTGGGAGGTTATTCCTCTTTCAGAAATTATAGTAACCATTGGTTTATATCATAGATTGAGTTAGGGTATAATCTCCCAAATATGTAGATTAAAATAATCTCTCCAAAGAAAGATATAGCTTTGTTGAAAGTTAAGGAGAATTGTGGCAGAAGAACATTTCCAGGTTTGGAGGGAATGGCACTAATCAATAGTAAGTAGCTACTGAAGAACATAATTAAGAAGCAGAATGCAGCAAGAAGTAAGGGGCAAAAATACTGGTAACTATCTTATAGAGTCTAAAATTGAAGTAGGTTGGCAGGTAGACTTCTCAGCCATGAAGTAATTCATCCTTATTTAGCAGAATTGGTGATGAGTTTGGGTTCAAAAACTCAATAAAGGGAAATATGTGATGACATAATCACAGATAGAAGACTCTATCTGAAACCAGTGACCTAATCAGCAATATCAAGGGGGTATTATTTTTATACTATGCTAATATTCTTTTCCACATCATATTTCTCCTCACTAACTGTAATATTTACTGATAGTTCCTCTTGTACCATTGCTACTACGGTGTTTCACTGGTAATGATTACTTATCTTGTTCACTTCATTTACGATAATTACTGGTAATTCTGCAAAGAGAACTCTCTTGTTCTCCCCTTTTTTGTATTTTTTTTACTCATGTAAAGAAGTTTCCAATTTCTTGTCCCCTTATTTATTTATTTATTTAGGTATTTAATTTTGATCTGCTATTGTTCAGCTTTCTCCACCAGAATGTCTTTTGCATTGGTTTCTTTGTCTTGTTGATATAGCCACTCATTTTTCAAGTATTTCTTTTTTTAGTGACAAAACAAAAATTCCAGACTCACCTTTATTTTTCCAGACCTAGCTCTGGATTTTAATTCTAAATGTATTTATAGATATTTTAATCTCATTAAAATTTTTATATAGCTCTGTGCAGATGCAAAGGACAAGCAAAATAAATGTGTAGATATTTTTACTTTTTTCTTATTCAGGATCTGAATTTGGGGAATTAACTTTAGCTTTAGGGAAGATTGTGTTTTTATATACAATAGTGCCATTTGTCCCATGATTGACACTGAAGACGTAACATTTCCTTAATAAGAAATCTACTAAAATATCTAGGGTTGTCTTGCCTATTGCCAACGAGACTGCTGAACATATTGTAAGCTTTGACTTTGGAACTTTCTAGATAATATGGGAAGATGATCATAAAAACACTGTCTGGTACCTGGATGCTCATTTTTGTGAGGTCACTCATCTAAGCAATGGTTGTTGGTATGGGTTGCACACAGTTCATTCTATGCTGTTCTTGAAAGAATCAAGTTCACCTGAAAAAGTCACCCAACATGGAGATGACCTGAGGCACCCCATGTTCAATTATTTGTCAATACACATGTGTAATAAATCTAGTCCCTTGACCCTGCAAAAAGAACTTGCAGTATAATTTGTGCTTCACCATTTCAGACTAACAGCCTTCCTTCACAATTACATGTTAGCCTTGCTCTTTCCAGTATTCTACTCCACCTTTCTTATGCTCCTACAGACTTCACCTGAATGCATTCTTTTTCTAAGTCACTTGCTTAAAATTTTTCATCATAAGCATCGTTACATGACCTAAATAATAATCGAGGCTAAAAATTACAGATGAGACTCATTTGTCTCCTTCAAATATAGTATGTGTGGCTTGCTAATCGAAACACCAAGGACTGCAATTATCCATTTATGTCTCATGGCATAGCAACCAAATTTAAGGATGCCAAGCATAATAAAAGCATCACAACAGGACTAAGTCTCACTGATACTGGAGAAAAATCTTTCCTTGTAAGACACATTCTTTTTTACAAAATTTAAAAATGTAAAACTATGTATATTTTAGAATTAAAAAAATAATACTTTTATGACTCATTTTCCTTTTTTGTAAAATAGGAGTAATCACAACTCATAACTCATATAATTATTATAAATATATCTAGCAGCAAATATGTCAAACATTTAAAAAGGTGTGTGGAACACAGTGACCAAAGGATGCACTTAATTGTATTCATCATACTGATACTGGGTCAAAAGGGGGCAGAAGCCTCCAATCAACAAGCCACAGGAAAAAAGCAACACTTTTAGAATGCAGCTTCCACCATCCAGTTTCACATCACCTGTGTTCAGCAGTTGCCATTCAAATGCAATTTCAACAAAGGGGTTTTATTTACAAGGAAAATTAACCAGGAAAATGAAAAGTTTTTAATGCCACATGTGGCCAGTTATTTTACTCCAAATGCTGTTTAATCTGAAGTTTTCAAAACCATGTCCAAGTTACCCTGCAAAGTCCAGTCTTTTCTGTCTTCTCTTTGCTCCTCTCTCCAACGTTCTGAGCTGTGTGGTCTCTCTAAGGCTTTTCGAACTTCTCCAACAAATGCTGATGGAAACAGTTTTCCAAATCCCTGGCTTTTCCAAGTACCAGCTTTCTAACTAACTTCCACGCCACCTTGCTGAGGCTCCACACACTTTCTTTACAAAGCCCACCTTTGGTGGCATCTGGCCAGATTCACCAGGCCTGCCCTCAGCAGCCCCTGGTCACCCCTGGCCTGCCATTCTGGCATCTGACTCCACAGTGACTATTCTGCCAGTCACTCTCCCACCATGGCTCCTTGCCACCACCAGTTCACTCTTCCAGGGGCCTTCCCTCAGCAGGCCATATGGGCCTTTTATATTTGTCTGCCATTTTTGCCTCTTCCCTCCTATATGTGGCTCCTCTTTTTTTTAATCCCCCTTTCCATTCTCATTTCTTCTCGCGGGTTTTTCTCTCAGACCCAGTCACCAGGGCATTTTGGCACCCATAAAATTTTCAACTGTGTCACGACCCTGTATCAATACAAATATATGAACCTTTACTGACAATATTTGTTTTAGTATCTATTTCCATCCATTATTGAATAATATGGCTTTCTTTAAATTTACACCAAATTCAAATTATTTGAGCTTATTTCACCCTCTTTTTTGTCTTAATTTCAGATAATTTAATCAAGTATAACTTTGTTCAGATCTTGGTTTGAGGTAAAGTATAAGGAGTCAAGCCTTAACGTTTTGCATAAAAGTTTTGAAACTTTAATGTTTCCAAGAAGATTTAGAAGTATATCAAAATTTGAGAGGCATTTTCCTCTCTAGTTACTTTAACAATTGTTCAAGAGAGAGAAATTAGTCAAATAGCTGGTCAGGAGAGTCCAATATCATCCTCTCCCTTTATCCACAATTTTTCATACTTACTATATTCTTCTTCTTTACTTTAAATTCAAACAGAATTCATGTTTAGAATTACTTGCAAAAATCAGTAGCCTTCAAACACACAAACAGTAATGAATACTAGAAAAATCTCCATTTAAAATTCCAACAGAAAGATAAAATACCTAAAAATAAGCTTAAGGAATGTTCAAAGCATATATAAGATTTACTTAGAGCACTGAGAAATACAAAAGCATACTTAAACAGATTAATTCTATTTTCTATTCTTGAATAAAATGACTAAAACACCAAATACCTTTAATTTAAATGCCTTGTTATACCAACAAAAATACAAATACATTTCTTATGGAGTTAAAGTGTTTTTGCTGTCAAATCATATAAAAATTCAATACTGGGTCATGTACTGGAAGAACTAATAGTGCAAAAATGTTTATATTTTTAAGGTAATCCAGAGTCAATGGAATCTGTCAAAATTTTAGTCAAGTTTTCTACAGAGATAGAATAAACACATTTCGTACAATCACAATATGTTCCTAATAGTCAAAATGTTCCTGCTTGTGATTTTTGTGTAAGTTCTCTACTTCTTCTTTGTTTAGTTTTGGATGACAGTAGAGTATCTTTCTAAGAATATGTTCATCTCTTCCAGGTTGTTGTATTTGTTTGCATATAGATGTTCATAGTAATCTCTAATTAACCTTTGAATTTCTACTATGTCTGTTGTAATTTCTCCTCTTTAATTTGTGATCCTGCTTGTATGAGTGTTCTCTCTTCCCTCAACTGAGTGGGAGAATTTTTTTTTCCCTCCACAAAGGTGATAAGGGATTGATAACAATGATCCATAAGGAACTCACACAACTTAGCAAAAACAAAACAAGAAACCCAATCAAAAAATGGGGAGAGGAACTAAAAAAACACTTGTCCAAAAAGGAAATAAAAATGGCCAACAGGCACATGAAAAATGCTCAATTTCACTAGAAATCAGAGAAATACAAATCAAAACCAGCAAAAATGAATGGCCCACATCTAAAGAACGGGCAACAACAAGTGCTGTCGAGGATGTGGAGAGAAAGGAATACTCTTACACTGCTGGTGGGAATGTAAACTGGCTCAGCCACTATGGAAAGCAATGTGGAGGACCCTCAAACTAATGAAAATGGAGCTACCATTTGACCCAGCAATTGCTCTTTTTGGGAATCTACCCAAAGGAGACTGCAATGTGGGTACAAAGGTACACCTGTACTCGTATGTCTTTTGTAGCACTATTTATAATTGCAAGGACGCGGAAGCAACCTACATGTCCCCAAAACAGAAGAATAGATGAAAAAGATGTGGTATATATACACAATGCAATATTACTCATCAATTAAAAATGACAAATTTGATGATTTTATAATAACATGGATGTACCTCAAAGTAGAAACATGTCAGAAAGAAAAAGACAAAATCCAAATGGTTTCACTAATATGTGGGACATAGAAAAAACAAACAAAAAGTTAGGGGGGAAAGTCAAAACAAGCTAAAAAGCAAACTGAAGTTAATAACTTGGGGTCTGCAGATATCTGCAGGTCAAAATGGGCTGAGGCATGGTTCGACCAAGTCACTACCCCCAAGGGGACTTGGGACTGCACCTGCTTGGCCATGCAGATGACATCCTCACACAGGTAGGAATCAGCATGGGGGCAGGATGGGGCGTTAAGCCTGCCCACCAGCAGGCAGCCCATGGGTCCTGGGCCTTTGGAGCTCCTTTGCCACTTTGGAGCCTAGGTGGCAAGGAACTCTGGGTAGGTCCCCTGTGCTGGAGAGCCTGGAAGCAGGGCCCAGGTGTGGTTTTTGTTCCATTCACCAGTAAATGGTTGCATGGGGCAGCCATCTGCAGTCCAAATGGGCTGAGGCATGGTTTGGCTAAGTTCCTACCCCAAAGGGGCTTGGCACTGCACCTGATCAGCCATCCATGCCCTGCCTCCTTTCAGGGAGGTACCACCACATGGGTGGGGGGAATGCCACTTCCATTTCACTCTAACTCCAGCTAATCTTCAGGAAGAGGGGGAATAGCATAAATAATACAAACACCATCATAGAATGGGTGAGGGGCCCCGTAAAAATCCAGCCCACAAATCAGAGCTGGATGCAGAAGATGAAATATTGAGAGAACCAGCACATGCAAGACTGGAGAAACAACTATGGAAACATGATGTCATGAATCCACACCCATGTGCTCTCCATGTCTAGAAGAGCCAAGACTCATTTCTGAGATGCCATCTAACAGAGCAAGGTGCCCCTCCCCACACCACAGGAGAGGAAAGCCAAAGAGTGGGGACATCATCCCCACAACAAAACTGCAAACTGAGGCAGAGGAGATGATCTACAGTAGTCATTCACAGATGCCTGTATTCACAGAGAAACTTCTTTCCCAACACTGGCTGGGGGTGAGACCCCTAAACCAAACACCAGAACCATAAAGTAAAGCAGCAAAACAACAGAGAGGAGGGATTGGAGAAGGCAGCCTATAGCAAGAAAATATGAACAGAACACAAATAAATATAGACTGGCTGCCCAATGCAAGGTAAACACTGAAAACCTACCAGCATGTTTCGCCTAGTTCCAAGAACACAGTCCCTCACCCAGTGAAATGACACACCCACAAGAAACAAAGAGACTAATGGACTTAACACAGACTAGCAAGCAACAAAGAGAGGGGTTTGAGTGAATGAAGGGGATGCCAGAAGGAGGGGGAGGTATCAGGTATCCCCAAAACTATTTACTGAAGTTGATTTAAAGAATAAAATTAAATAAAACAACAACAAAAACAAAACACAAAAATGGGGGTAAATGCAATGAAACAAGTTAGGAACCAAGAAATAAAACCACATACCTATGGGCAATTCATCTTTGACAGAGTAGTCATAACACTGGAGAAATGAAAATCTCTAAGTGGTTCTGAGAAACTAGTACAGTCATGTGCAAAAACAAGAAATTGGCTAGATCCGTATGTGAGTTCATATTTGAAAATTATTAAAAGGGATTAGATATCTGGATTAAAGAACTAAATAAATGATATACCAAAAAAGAAGATAGAGATAATACACTCCATTGGTCACACGAGAATGTTTGGAATGCGAATATAAAGTCAGGGAAAAACAAAAGCAAAAATAAGTATGACTACATCAGACTAGAAAGTCTTTTTGTTTAAAAGAAAACAATGAAATCAAAAAGATAATTTACAGATCAGATTAAAATATTTGCATATCACACATCTGACAAGAGGTTAGTATCCAAGATCTACAAAGAACTCATAAAATTCAACAGAAAACAATCCTATAAAAAAAATAGGCAAGAGAAATAAAAAGACACTTCTCCAAAGAAGACATCAAGATGATCTACAGCTGAAGGAAAGAAGGAAAGGGTCAGCATCACTTGTAAGAGAAATGCAATTCAAAACCACAAAGAGACATCACCTCACCCCTGTGAGTATAACCTACCGCAAAAAGAACTTAACCAATCTTGGTGTGTTCTGTGGAGATAAAGGAACACTCATTAATGTTAGTGGGAATGTAATTTGATATAGCTTCTAAATTAAATTAAAATGGATACCCAACTCAAACATTGAACAATGTTTAATCTATTTAGTATAACTTGGGTGTTTGATCCATTTTTTAAAATACACATTTTATGAAATTTACATGTGGTCAAATATTTACTAAGAAAATTGAATGATAAGTAATGTTTATTAGTTTGAAAAGCAGTTATTAAAATTATGAAAAAATGCAAAATATCTAATGTATAATGATTTGTTACTTATCTTAAATTATATTATTTTGAACACTAAGTTCAATAAAATGTACTATTATTAATTTTATCTACCCTTATATTTAGACATGTTTAGTAAAAATTTATAATGTATATTTAGGACTCAAATGTATGCTTCTATCAGACGACTGTGATTTGTGGAACTATTCTCTATTTTGTCTACCAACATGTGATCTTTGAATGCATTCTTGACTGTCCTCTTCCTATTTATTGTCCATTATTCAGCCTCATGAATAGGCATCTGACTTTAATATCTGTTAAGAACTTGTGAACAGTATTGTCACACAAGCCCCATAACAGAGCAAAAATAACTGCCTTGTATTTAAAGGGAATTTAGAGAGTTCCTAAACTGCTTATTTGTTTTATTTTGTCATAATAAGGCCATGAATTAAGGACAATCTGCTACTGATTTGATGCCTGTATAAACTTTATTGAACTGTCTCCAACTAAAATGAGTTCTGTGTTAGTTTATGGGGAGAGATAAAGAGAAAACTTCCAATAGCTTTACCAAGCAATATTTTTCAAAATAATGTCCCAATTAGTATTTTACAAACATCAAGAAAGTATCTGCTCCATGTCAGAAAGAGTGCAAGTATTAGTCATATAAAAGGAATATGTGCGAGGTCTTGATATGGAAACATTTTCAAATAAATTAGCTTATAGATGAATCAGTAATGTATAAAACCTATGATTAGAAGAAGTGTATTACAACATGCATTACTTTATTGCCAAGATAAACTTCCCAGAAAAGTACCATTGGGGATTAATTTTGAACAACTGGATTTTCTCAGATTAGATTCTGCAAACATTTTTAAAATTCTCTTATATGCTGAGGCATAGATGTGTACTGAAGATAGAAAATTAAAAAAATGATGATCAAGACTTTTTTCCTACTTTGTTGAGTTTATACACAGAGTGAGGGAAGGCAACTGTTTGGATAAATAACTTGAATTAATATTATACATATAAATATAAATACAAATGGCTAATTTTTTTCTTTGTGAACTGCTATTTTTAAGGTATAAGGACAGAAAATGTTGACAGCAAGTGTAGGCAGTTACACACAGAAGGTGCAGCATCAGTGAAGTTTGCAAAATGCAGGCATCTAGCATTTTAGGAATATCAATATCAGAGAGAGAGAGAGAGAGAGAATCAGTCAGGAAATCAAGGAGAAGCTGGGCATAGAGCTTTTGTGGTTTTTACCCTGATGATTACGATTTACCCTCATGATTATCCAACCTATTTAGCATACATAAAAAGCTCCTGAAACATGGTGATAGAAATGATAAAAAATTGGGATTCTGTCTTACTTTGTCAGTAGACTGCAGGTAAATTTATTTACTGAAATATCAGAAAATCACACCCATCTTTATGATTCTTGGCAAAATGCATTTATGAAACAAGTACAAAATATTTTTATTCTTTTGAGATAAATACCTTCCTAAGTAATTATTGCTTATTATTGGAACTTATAATAATAACTGAAAAGCTGAAATACATTTAAGCAATTAGACTTTGTATATTAAGGCAACATTCTGACATAGAAATTCCATTGTGATATCACTCAAAGTGTTCTTAAAAATAATAAAAGCACAGTGA
>PVHY01004494.1:53337-93748 GCA_004024945.1 Uropsilus gracilis
GGAGGGAGGGAGGGAGGGAGGGAGGGAGGAAAATGTCCCTGGGAGCTTATGAATTGACTTTTTTGAAGACAATGCAAAAATCATTGCATTGTGTAGAATTCTACTATCTTAGGAAAAAGAAGAACATTTTAAGGGGGAGCCTAAAATTTAAAAATAAGAGATTAAAAGCACTTTTATAATAATATGTATGTATAATTGTCATTATTAGACATATACTTTAACTTCCATATTTGATTTAATAAAATTTAACAATATTTCTAGATTTCAGAAAGCAAGAATGAAGGGAATCTATATTTGTAGGTGATTACATCACCCTTGATAAAGACAACAGATTATGTTGTGAGAACTGGAAAGTCACTTGCAAAAGATTATAACTTGACCACTATTTCATACCATGTATGAAAACTTACTCAAAATGGATTAAAGTCATGGAAGTAATACCTCAGAAAAATACAGTGAGGAAAGCATAGATGAAATAATTGATAATATTAGTAATTAGCATTAGCAATATATTTGAGGACTTAAACAGTATAAAAATAAATTAATGGGACTAGGTCAAACTAAATTTTTTTTTTTTTTTTTTTAGATTAGGTCTCGCTATTTTTTGCCCATGGAACCGCAGGCTCTCGTTGCCCGGGGTACCACAGACTCAAGCAATCCCCAGCCTCAGCTTCCCAGGTAGCTGGGATTACAGGAGCACGCCACCACTCCCAGCTGTTTTTTTGGAACTAGGTCTCGCTACGGGCCCCAGGCGGGACTCAAACCGCAATTCCAGCCCCGGCCGCTTCATAGGCTAAAGCTTACAGGCACGAGCCACCGTTCCCGGCCCAAACTAAGTTTCTAAAGAGCAGAAGCAACTATAAAATAACATTTCCTAATGAGTAGGAAAATACATCATATGACTTTACAAGGGCCTGACATCCAATATCTAAAAAGAACTCAGCACAACAAAAAGACTAACCATGAGTAGAAGAGCTAAATAGATACCTTTCCAATAAAGTCACATCGATGACAATAAGTACATGAAAACTTGCTCATCAACACCTATCATTATAGAAATGCAATTCAAAACCACGATGAGTAACCATCTACTTCTGTGAGAATTCCCCATGTAGGAAAAAGAAAAACAAAAAGAGAAACAAGTGTCGGTGAGGGTATGGAGAAAAGTGAACTCATACACTTTTAGCGAGAATGTAGATTGATTCAGACCCTCTGGAAAATAATATAAAGATTTCTCAAATATTAAAAAATAATTCTGTGTTAGTACTGAACAATTCCACTCCAAGTTATCAATCTGAAAATTACAAAAAAAAAAAAAATAATTTGAACCGATATGTGTATTCTTATGCTCACTGCATACTATTTGCAATAGGCAAGTTTTGGATGCACCCTAATTGCCTAATTGAGATGTATACACACACAATGTGTATATGTATATGCGTGTATATATATATATATACATATATGTGATAAAAATGGGTGAGTTGTGGTCATTTTCCACATGTATGAAACTGGAGAGGGTTATACTAAGCAAAATAAGTCAGAACGAGAATGAAAAAAAGTGACCAGATTCACTCATATATGGAATATAGAGAAACAAAATAAATGAAAAGAAAAAAAAATTGAAAATCTGAAAATTCATACTACCAGAGGGTAGGTAGTGTTGGGGGAAGGGAACAAACTGAGGAGCTGACCAAAAAATTATGATGGAGGACATGGGTGTTTTATGGTCAAGCTATTGCAATATTCATTGAATTGCTGTGAATTTATGTTCCCAAATTATATACAATGTTTTAAACTATTGTAACCACAATAAGATTACTACATTAAAAAGGGAAATAGAGAAAACAAACATTGATTCCATCATGAAGACAGCAGGGCTCTATAGGGAATGGTTTAACATTTTAGCTATATTGCTGTACTAATTGCTATCTACTATTTGTTCTTAACTTTGATTTCCAGTTTGCATGTTATAAAATTAATTGAAAAACTGGTTCGTTTGTATGTTTGGTTTTAGGAACTGCTTTCAGGCTAGGCTTCTTAGAATTCAAAAGACATTTTTTTTATGAATGCTTATCTTAGTAAGACTGCTAGGGATTAATGAGAACAATTGTGAATTTCTCTTTATTTGTCCTTAATTTAAAATTCACTGAGACTTGTGCAATATTTTCTTCATGTGGATTATTTCAAACAAATCTAAATGAAAAAAAGTTGTAGAAATTGTAAAACCAAAATGATCATTAGCTGTTTTGCTATACTTTATACTCCCCTGGTTCTTAGAGAAGCATAAGCTTTTGGCAGGAAAACTAAATTAAATATTTCTATTCTTACAATGAACTCTCCAAGTGTTTCCATCTCTCATTTCTATTCTTGAACTCTTTACTCTTACTCTTAGAAAGAAACTTCCAATTCCTTTTTATTTTATAATGTTTCATATAAGTATAATTTATAGTTACTTATATATCCATTTACTAAATATACTTGTAAAAATAATGAAATGTAAAATTCTTCTCATTCATTGGAACAATGGTTACTTTTTTAATGATGAGCTTGTCTTACTAGTACATAGTTGAATAACAATGCTGTCCAAAAATGTTAATTTTCCTATTTGAATGTTTTAAAATACATCTTGAACATTACATCTATTTTCATGGAAATATTCTTCAAAATACACTTTAAATAAATGAGACAATAATAAAAAATTAGTAAAGGAATGTGATCATATAAAAGAAATAACATGACATCTGTAAGACATATATCCATTGTAAATATTTTAGGAAATTTAAAGCAATATGTTTTTAAATTTAAATAAATGTTGAGTTATTTTTTTAAATAAATTAAATAAAATTTGCTATATTAACATAAAAAAGAGCAGAAATTTTTTTTATCCCCTGTTGGTTTTGAAGAGGCAAATTGTCTTTAATTCTACAGTGGAATTATATCAACAATCTGAGGAAGCTATGAAAAGGATCTTTACCTAGCTGAGTCTTCAAATAAAACTACCGTGTGACTGACTGCTATATTTTCACCTTAAATGAACTGAGCAGAGAACTCAACATATTTATTTTTATCGAGATGTCTTTAGGACAAGTGATACCTTCTACAGCAAACAGATAATATTTATAAATATAATGTAATATATAATATAATATTAATATATTACTCCCTTCTAAGTGTAACTATCATGTTCCTTTATATTTCTATGTCTTCAGCATGTAAGATATAGACTGAAGAGATAATAGCATATCTTCCATATGGTCAGATAGATAGATTTACTATTAATCTAATAGTACATTCACAAGATAATATTCCCAAAACACCATGAACAGCATGTTTTGTATATAAGTGAAATATATTATCTGGAAGGCAGTGAGCTTAAGGTCACAGTTCTCTAACTTTGATGTTTATTAGAAACAGCTAATGGTACTTTTAAAAATGATAATCAAGAGACTTCCGACTCCTATTTGCAATAGAGGAAACTAAAATCATATAACTATGTCACTTAAAATACAATTATCTGACAAATCACAAATTTTTTATGAACTTGTAAGGACAAACACCCTGAGGTAAAATTTCTAGGCATTTTAAGAATAGTTAGAATGCTGGTTTGCTTAGATCACAGAAAATTAGTAGGTAGATTAAAAAACAAATCAGAAGGAATGTTAGGACTGAACTCACACAAGGCTCCATATAGAAGGTAGTATTCCATGATAAGGAGTTTAGACTCTATACTGAGAATGGCAGAAGTCATTTGAGTACTTTGAGTGAAAGAGTGAAAGGATCTGACTTTTATAGAGATCATTCTAGCTTCTCTATAAGTAATAAAATTGATGGGCGCAAAAATAGTAGCAGAAAGAATAGTTAGGAGTCTATTGCAGAATCAAGGTAAAAGATGATGATGGTTTAGATTAGGAGGGATTGTAATAGATTGTGAAATAACCAGAATATGGATCTATTTTCTTTTTGTTTTCTTTCACTAAAGATTTTATTTTTTTAAAAGTAGTTACCTTGAGGTGATAATAGTTATCCACCCCCAACATTAGATACCACTATTGTAGTATATCTACCACCGAATTACCCATGGTCCACCTTCATAATCCATTCTCTTCCATTCCCTCATTGTTATTATTAACCTTTTTGCACCTTGAACTTGAATATTCCAGAAGGAGGAATACATTTTATTGTTATTGTTGGTAAGTACTGACAAATTTAGCTAAAGATGACTCTAAGCAGAGAGCGATGTAAGGATGCTTTCCATGGTTATAACCGTTATGGAACTATTTGACTATATGTGCAATTTTGACAAAAATAAAAACTGAAAAAATGGCTACTTTTTAAAAACTAAAGTGAATGTGTGAAAAAGAAAGGGAAAAATGCTTCAGTTTTATAACCATCTTTCAAGTGTTAGCTTTTAAGTTTGTGTTTATATGAGCTTTAGTTTGATTTCTCTATATTTTACACATTAGTGACACCAAATTGTATTTATCTTTTTCCTTCTGACTTCCTTCATCTAGCATATCTTTTAAGAACTCATTTTTAAAATACAGTTGTTTTGATATGAATATTCATTCTGAGATACCTGTCATATGCACGGTCATATCAATGATTTCCAGGAAACTGAAATATTACTATGGCCTTACCTGATTTGGCAAATTTATCTAACCTTTGTCTTAATGTACCTTGAAGTTTTCTTTATGATACATGATAGTATATTTTTAATAACACATATAATAAAAGATAAATGGAAGTAAAATAGTTCCTTAATTGAAAATCTTGACATTGCAGAGATGCAGAGATGGGTAAGACATTGCAGAGATGGGTAAGAAGACAGTGTCAGAGAAAACACTGTATGAAAGTGGCTGATGCTCTCATCATATGCCAGCCTTTTCCTTGTGTCTCCAGGGACACAGCTCAGCTTTTGGTAGTAGGTTTGACGAGTTTGTGATCATGTGTATATTTCTTAAGGATATCAATGAAAAATGCAAATCAGCAATTATTTATATGGCATTTTATGGAAAGAGAACACTCCCTGGGAAACTGCAGTTTCAGGGATCAAAATATATCTGTACCTCATGAAAGATATTTCCTATTGGCAACATCAGAGAATCATAAGAGTTATGGGTTTACTGATATCTATGGGATCATATGTTTAAGAAAAAAGACAATAAAAAGATAGTAATTGTTATTGGTTTCTACTTTGGAAAAATAATTAGTGGAAGTTCCTTTGGAAAGCAAATTTTAGTGCATAAAAATTAGTAGGTCTATAAAAGATGTCTTTTTTTTTAGCAGAATCCCAGTGTATTTTCAAGATATTGCATACCTCGACTGTATATTCCATTACCAAAGAAATGTCAAAATTAGACTTCTTAGGTATGTTGATTTTTCTTTATCTAACATATCTTGAAAAAGTTAATTTTTATTTTAGTTGCTTATAAATGTTTTTACAACTTTTGCTCTGAGTAAAGTTCTAAATATAGCAATTAAAAATTCAGAAAAAAATGAATTTGCTAGGCCTATAAGGCAGAAAAAAATGAATTTGCTAGGCCTATAAGGCAGTTCATAAGTGAACTGGCTCAACTTTGTATACAGACAATTTCACTATAGATCAGTACTAAACACAAGCATTGTGTATAGAGTAATTACAAGTCTTGGCAAATTGGCACTGAACCCAACTGAAAAATGGCAGATTATTTATAATTCAATCTTAAGTAGTAGTAATTGTGAGTTGCTACTTTATTTGCAGATGTGAGGAATTGGTTCATCCAACTTTCTAAAGATAAGACAATGGTGACATAGCATCAGGTTTGGCAAATTAAAAAACTTTACATATAGATATGAATTAGTGTTTCATCTTCCACTGGTGTCCACTAACTGACAATTAGTGAAGGAAAAGAGTTGTTCTCTTCTACTGATTAATTAATGGTTCAACTGCTATTAATGATTAAATTCTGATTCAATTTATTTAGAAAGGAGAAAATTTTCTGCTTTTAAATCACAATGCACCTTAGCAAGCATTTTAGGGAAAAGAAATATGAAAAGTTTCAACAGAATCTTTCTTCAAAATCTGTCTTTCTTGGTCTGACTTCAAAAAAAACTTTGATGATGGCTGTAAGCCCAATCAGAGAATCCACACACATGGTCAGTATTATTTCTTTCCTGAGCTTTATTGAGTCAAGCTTTTCTCGAGCATTCAGTTTCTGATACAGAAGACTGGCAAGTTTACCTGTACAAGAGAGTGAAAATGTTATTAGAGGATACAGTATTTCAAATTCTTCATAGAATTGAAACTTAAAAATAGGATGATTAGCAAACTGAGGTAAAACATATAGATCAAAACAAAGTCAGTATTCATATTGACTAGGTTTGGGATAAAACTTCATCATATAGAAACCATATTTATTAATATATCACTTTGTGAAAACTTAGGGACTCCCCAAAGTGCAAACAACACTGTTAAAATCCAGGTAAACTAGAATCTATATGCTGGGTTGAGCAAATATCAAAGAAAGAGGAGTTAAGACCAAGTGAAATTAAAACTGAGGAGAATAATGCTTAAATATGAGATTTGCTTATTTTGTGGAAACTATTTCAGTTTAGACTTAGAGTTCAGAAGCATATGTGAAAGTAAAACTTGTCACAGAAAAATGACAGCATCTAGTCATATTTTGTAATTCTGATAGTGATGGTGATATTAATAGTAAATAGCAACTAACTTTAAATGAGTTTTTAAGATATATAAAGGTATTGTGACAATACCTTAATTCAGATAGGATAAGTAATTATTATTTTTTTTCAGAAGCAACCTTTGAGACTTTATATATATATATATATATAACAATGATGCCACATATATATATATATATATATATATATAAAACCCCAGTGTTCTCTCACCCCAGAGTTCTCCCACCACCATGTCACTGACTGACAGCAAAACTAAAGCAAATATATAGCAAGGGAGGGGCAGAAAGGGAGGGGAAACTACGGGGAGGGATGAACAGAAGAGTTAAGTGCTAATATTAAGTTGAGACCTATTGTTTTCAGTGAGAGAAGAGTAAATCTCCAAGAGCTCAACTTACTTCAGATTACTTAAACCAGTACATTTGACTTTTACAAATAGTGCAAGTTAATAATCACTCAAAAGCACAGAAACAACGCCAGTCTGACAGATTTTCTAAGCGATACAGTCAGCAAGTACTGAAGCCAGAATATGAATACTGTCTATAAATTGCAAGACCTGTGCTCTTAACTATTCTGTTAAGTTGGTATAAATCATTCTGCTAAATAAATGTAAATTAATGTTAGTTGACTATTACAAGTAATATTAACCTAAAATTTTAAAACTTACATTTTTAGATTATGTAATTCAATAGACAAGCACAACTTTGTACCAATTATTATTATAAGTTTATTGAATATCTAATTCATATTAGGAATATTTAACTACAATACAGCATGAATACACAATTTTAAAATTCAATTTAAAAGTTCTGAGAAATCAACTTTTAAAGTAGCAGCACTTTATATATTTCATAGTTGTCTTCAAGCAACCTCAATCTTCCAAATCATGACTGTGAACCATTACTGAAAAATGATTATGAACAATTAAACTAATTTTCACAGTTCAAAATTTCCACCATTGATTTTTGAGTGTGAGTCTAAGAATCAACATTTTTTACTAGTGACAGAAACATAAAATGTAATCTCACTGCAAGGCCAGACTATGAAAAAAAGTTATAGGATTTGTGAGACTAATTGCTATCCATATCTATAGCTCAGAATTTCTTGAATGTATTACATATAGAATTCTTGGTACATAATTCAATATTTTATTTAATGTTAGTATCAGACTGTATCCAATAAAATGATTAATGACATTATTAATATGAGTTCCCTGAGAACATCACATATCCATTATAGTGTATTTCCCATAGAAAACAGTTTAATAAAAATAGGTAATACTTTTAAATGTCAACTCCACATCAATGGAATGAATTTTTATCTCAGCAATAAGAGAAAGTAGATCATTTTAAGTGATCACTTTAAAATAGACTGCAACTTTGGAGAGTCAATACTCAGAGTATAACACTATGTTCTTTATTATTTTGTTTTAGTTCCCCATAAAAGTTATGATAAGCAGAGTCCTGAAACCAAAATTTGTAAGCATAGGAGAACATAATAAACTTAAAAAACATATGTGCAATATAAGTGATTTTACAATGAAATTAGATTTTCCTTTTCTACAAGTGTGATGAGTATTCTATGAATGTTGCAAGACATCTGGTATCTAGATACATGTTTCTTATAGTTAAGTTAAAAACTTTCCTTGCCAATAGCTGATTGCAGATGAGTTTAGTTTGTTGATGAAGGCAACAGCCTAACTTTGTAAAGAAACTCTCTTGATAGCTGTTTTCCCTGTTTATATCATGCTCGGTTATCCCCTAAGGTCTAAACATGACAGAAAAAAATCACTTCAGAGATAGTTCTGTTATCAAATTCAAAATAAATACCATATACTCTGAAAGAATTTCCCACAAGAATATCAGTCTCAATCATGTGATGTGTAGAAATCTATCTGAGAAAACTGCCAGACTACACCAAATAGTTGAGCCCATTTTGATCTCTTTCTGCTGTAAATAACACTTTCTCACATTACACAAAATACTTTTTCTCAAATTATTTCTCATTCAAGTTTCAATGCTATACTGTCTAGTGAGATAAGAAGTAATTACTTATAATGTGCAATTGTTTGTGTTTGTGTGTTTTATATGCATGCATGATAGAATTATTTGAGTTTGTGACATTTACAGGCCCTGCCTCAAAATGTCTTTCTAAAAGTTCAGTGTGCTATGGGGGAATATGGAATGGTATTAAACTTGAATTTCAGGCTAGGATAGTAGTATAACAAACCCTTTCCATGTCCTACTTCATGCATATGTTCCCTGTCACCAAGGGACTTTGCCTTTGTGTCTGTAAAGATTTTCAGCCAGATGCAATAAGGGCCCATTTTAAATAAAACATAAAATCTCATTAAGTGATATTAAAGGAAGCTTTACCTGCTTTTCTTATTTTTAATTGAGGCAACATTAGTTGACAACACTGCATGATTCTTACGAGTAGCGTTTTACACTCTCAACATGTGTAATTCCACACAACTTCTACAACGAAAGTAACCAAAGTACTATTGACAGTCAACCCTTGGCCTTGGAAAATCCCACTTCAGTTTTTGTAACTATTTAAAAAGAATGGTATTAATTCTTTGAAAAATTGGTAGACTTCACCTATGAAGACAAATGATTCTTGACTTTACTGGGTGGTTTTATTACTGTTTCAATTTCCTTCTTTGTTATTGGTCTTTTCCAGACTTCCTGTTTTTTCTTGCTAGGCTATCCAATTTGTTGTTATATAATTGTGCATAATAGTCCCTTATGATCTTTATAATTCTGAGACATCTGCTATTATGTCTACTCTAATACTTCTGATTTTACTTATTTGTACCTCCTTATGCTCCCTCCCAAATGTAAAAATGTTTTTATTTGTAATGTCTTTTTAAAACCTAGAAGAGACTCTACTTCCTGTATATTTAAGAGGTAAAAAACAATCTATAGTGTAAATTCCTTAGGGTAGAAAAAAATATGGCAAATAACCTGGTAAAATGACAAACAAGAAAAAACAATATGACCTAAAATTGAGCTCAGACTCAAAACTTAAATTTTATGTGTTCAACAGCAAGTTAATTATTTATCCTCTCTGAGCCTCAGTCATACTTTTCTGCTCTGTTGAGAAAAGCCACAAAAAGGTATATGCCATGAGACTGATGAAATGCTGAGATAATGTGTTCTGTATCTACCATGTTTCTTAAAGCATTACAAACTGAGATTCAAATGCTATTTCTTGTTTGAGATTACATTTTATTTTCCTATAACTTCTCATTAGTCTATTTTTTGTCTCTTTTATCATACAGAAAATGTCTTCCAGTATTTGAGGAGGCTCATAATAAGTATCCAAACAATGCCAAGTTTTCTTTTCTCCGAGCAGAAAATTTTCAGTTTCAACATTACAGGTGTGTTTTGGCATCCAGATCATAAATCATTCTGACTGTACTTTCTCATTTTCTTTATTGCCTTATAAAATATAGGAGCCAGAAAATGGTATCTTTAGCCATGGAGTGACCAAAATAGAATTAAGGATTCTGGATTTTCCTCAGTTTTGAGACTAACTTATAAATTAGTTCTACGATTAAATTATTGTTTGTGGAAGGACATCTTCTGTGTATACTAGGACTCACAATGAACTTTCAGGCAACCAGTGTCCTAAAGGTTTTTTTGAAAGAAGATGCTTCCTTTGACTTTTTTTTTTGTATTTATGTTTCATATTATATGTTTTTCTGTGTTTATCACAATTGTAGTTGTTTTTAAGGCCATTTCTACAAGACAAATAGTTTTTCATCTTCCCCAATCTCATACATATTCTGGTGAATAAATGAAGATAACATGATCTGAGATTTTTAGTGAGATTTATATGTAGTCATTTCATGGATCAAGAAGAATTTTGAAGAGGCAAGAAAATTTGGTTCAGGGTTGTTTACTATATGCACCTCATCTTTCTTTTGAGGAAAAAAAAGGGTCACCAAAACTTACCCTACTTATGTAGAGTCTTATCTCCTGGATACTGGGACTTTGGGCAATGCCATAAAACTTGAAATCTGTCTAATTTGATTTTACTAATCTTATGAGAGGTAGTATTGTTCTTGATGTAGCGTCCTCACAAGACCAATCCAGCAGTCTCAACTCTTTGATTTGCATCCTTTTTTGAGACCAGAGAGAGGAGTAACACACTTTCATACTAGTTTTTTTCAACACTAATTGTAGCTTTGAAAACCATCTGGAATTGTTTGAAAGGCTAAGCTAATTGACATATTGGACCTATTAGTAGTACATAATAGATTGTATAATTGTGTTCAATGTATTGCTACATTGTTTGAAAGGTGTTTGTAGTTATACAGATATAGAGTTTGATTTGATTTTAAAAATAATCAGTTTAACTCTATAACAATTATGATTCATCTTGGAACCAGAAGACAATGGATTTCATTGATAAGACAAACATGTCTAGAAAAGTCAAGCACATTCTTATATTCTTGTCTACTTCTTTTATCTCCCCAAAGACAACTTTTTATTATTGATAGGCTTCAGGAATTTGAAACTTAAAGTAGATACTCAAGGAAAAAATAAAGCACGGAAGTCCTAGGAAGACAAAATTGAGTAAGTAGCAAGACAAAGACAAATAAGCTATTTATATTTTCCCCCAGGGATAGGAAGTGTGTGTGTGTGTGTGTGTGTGTGTGTGTATGTGTGTGTGAGTGTACATATTTTGAATTTCAGCTTTGGTTTTCTTGCTTCTAGTATACTGGGTCAATGAACCATAAGGATATTCTTTTCATGTTTAGAAGAAATGTACTTTCTTTTCTCATAAGAGACTAGGATGAAGGGAAAAGGAAAAAAAAATCATGTCCTTGTTTGTGTTGATGCACATGTGGGATTTATAGTTGTGGTCTATCCTGAGGTTACAGCTGTCCTTTTATGTGGATATATTCTATTCTGAGCAACAAAAGGAAATTCTATTTAATAACTCAGAAAAATCACTCACTTATTGAATTTTAGTTACCCAGAAATACTAGGAAAAGATGTGACTTAAATAATCAAACAAATAATAAATATATTTTACATAGTAAACTGGCTTATTTTTCAAATAAAATTTATTTAGGATAAATTGTATTTTCCTTCATTTTAGTTTTCCGCTGCTGAGCATTGTAGAATTTTAGATATTTGTATTGAGAGTGAAATGAATATCTTTGGCTTACACAAACTTCCAAACATTTAACAGCATACCATTGGTGAACAGTATTTTCACTCTGGGTTAGCATTTCCCAAATTATAGGCAGAAGAAAGAGAATATTACTGTCTGTGATGTTGGTGGAAATTAGTGCAGCAATCACAACAATAAAATCAGATTATAAAATATGTTCTATGTTCAAGTAAATCTGAGTTAAATTTAAGTATGGGGTTTCCTTAGAGTGTGAGAATTACTATTTTAAGAATTATTTAAGTTAATGTCACTTTTATATTTCTTTGACAGTGGAGGAGGAAATGAGAATTATATATATATATATATATATATATATATATATAGCATATGTTTTAATTTTGGTCATGAAATTACCTTCTCTTTCAGGAAAAATCTGTTTCTAGGAGACAGAATTTTTTTTTCAATAAGGAAAAATGTACTGAATAGAAGGGAAAATGGACATTTGAATTTAACAGAAATGAGGCTGAAGTCTGTCTTTATCACTTACTAAATATATGGAAGTTGTGATTATAAGTTTGTAAAATGTATGCCTGTGAAGACTACTTGAATTAACCATAGGAAGACTCAGTAATTTAATATAATGGTAAAGATAAAAAAGGAATTTCTGCAGTCTTTTAAATTAAAAATTCTTAAGTAATAAATGATACTTTCTTTTTTATAACTTTTTTATAAATGTAATTTATGACAAAGATACATCAAGAAATTGTACACTGGAATAAATAAAATTAAGCTATTGCATAAAATGATGCTCCCTTCAAGGAGAGTAATTTAGAAAATCTTCATAGTTTTTATGAAGCACAGTATATAGCACAGTATAGCATGAACATGATCATTAGAAACAAATGTCTTTAATAATAGCAAAAATTATTTAATTTTAATACTTTCATAGTGATACAGGGTATTGATGCAGTTGAAAATTGTATGGGTGCCAAAATATCCGGTGGGTGGAGAAAGACCCATGAGAAGAAGCAAAAAGCAGGAAAAGGGGGGATAAAAGGGATGAGTGAAGAGAGAGGAGGGGAGATAAGAATGGCAAGCTGATAGAATAGGCCCATGTGGCCTGGCCAGAGGAAGACACCTGGAAGAGTGAGCTGGTGGTGGCAAGGAGCCATAGTGGGAAAGTGGCCAGCAAAGAAATAGTCGGTGTGGAGTAGGATGCCAGAACGGCAGGCTGGGAGTGACCAGGGACTGCTGAGGGCAGGCCTGGTATATCTGACCAGATGCCACTGAAGGTGGACCTGGTAAAGGAAGAACATGGAGTTACAGCAAAGTGGCATCTTTGGAAAGCTGACTTTGCATCAGCATCTGTTGGAAAAGTTGAAGAACCTTGGAGAAACAGAGCAGCTCAGAATGCTGAAGAGAGAAGCAAAGAGAAGATGCTGGAGAAGGACTATACTTTGCAGGGTGCCTTGGACTTGTGTTTGGGATTTTCGGACTAAACGTACTTGGGGCAAAATAACAAGCCACTTGGGGCATTAAGGACTTTTCATTTTTCTGGTTAATTTTCCTTGTAATAATTGCATTTGATGGGCAACTGCTGTGCACAGGTGATGTGGGTCTGGTAAGAAAGCTGGGTGGCGGAAGCCACGTTTTAAAAATGCCACTTTTTCCTGGTGGCTTGTTGGTAGGTGGCTACTGCCCCATTTAAACTCCATTTCAATTGTTCATTCATGAATTGCGTTTAACTTCTGATAATCTTTTATTACCATTTTTTTTTGCCAGATAAAGAACATAACTTTACTTAGAGTTTGTAATTTAAAAGTGCTCATATTGAGTGGCATTTGAAATTCATATTACATGATATTTAGTAAGAAGCAAATAAAACTTCAGTTTACCCGTTCTACTCAGTGTTTCAAATTTGAGACACATGTAAAAAAGACTAAACAGAAATGCAAGATCTAATTTTTCTTATCCTCTCCTTACTCTCAGATGAACAGAACTTTAATTATTTCATTCTATCATTAATCATTTCTGAGCATTCTCTTTGACTAAAATAGTTTAATAATTTAGAAAATATTTAATAATACTCACCCTTGTAGAGAATAAATATAATAATTCCTGTAAAAATTGGAGTTCTCCTGAATTTCATTATATTTTCATTTTTCAGTTGACTTTAATATTTGCTGAGTCTTCTAATGGATTATTACATATGAGAAATATTTTTTTATAATGAAAAGTATTTTTTATTCATAACTTGATTATTGATCCTGGTTATAAAATATTATCATATTTTATAAGATAAATATGATATTTATCTTATAAACTATTCAATCACCAGTAAGTGGATATGTTTAACTTAATTACATGTAAATATAGAAATATTGCTCAAGAAAAATAATAAAGTATTTGCTAATGCTTTACTATCTAAAATAAATGAAATATAATATCTATCAATTTAATAGTTGTATTAAAATATTGATGCATACATTAATTCTTAACATAGTTCTAAAAATAAGATGTTTGAAAATAAGATAAAAGGTAAATATAAAGGAAAGCAGCAAAATGGTGACAGACAAATGGGAAGACAATGGGTCCTCTACTCTTCCATATACTCATGGTTAGATTGTAGTAGAAGAAGGTGAATGGAATACTGATGATTTCAGAATACAGCCTTTTCAAAGGGTACAGATGTGACCAGTCACAGGAGAGAAACATTCATGGCCTCTGTCACACTGGCTATAGTTCAGGAAAAGGTGAGGTAGAGAGATAATATTCTGAGACGTAATTTCAAAAGTAAGAGGAGATTTGATTATACCATGGTAGGAGAAGCTAGTGGAACTTCAACAGTATTAACACTGACGTGATTCACACTACATTGAAGAGAAGGTGAATAGATAGAATATCTTAAAATTTGTGGACTTGAGTAGAGACTACTGGTACAAGGGATATCAGCTCAACAATAGGGGTAGAAAGGAAAGCATGTGGAAGCACACTTCCTTAAAGAAGAGACTATCCTGAAGAGAAACTGGGGTGCTACACACAGGTGGGTTCCCAGTTTACAATAATAACATGAGACAGGTTGATTACCATTCTTCCTTCCTACCCCCTGAGACAGTTTTTTTTTTTAAATAATTTTACTTATTTTTATTGTCTACATGTGTGTGTGTGTGTGTGTGTGTGTGTATTTTACATCATGGTATTCCCAGGGTTTTCCACACCATATCACCCATGAACTGTCATTTTAATCTTTTGTGCTCATTCCTTCTCTGATTTTTCCCTCCTTCTTTTCCCCTTCCTAGCTGTATAAGACTGGTTCTTAAGAGTTCTGAGGGACACTGAGACCAAAGAAGTTGCTGAAACAGTCATCAGAAACCAGAGAAAAGGGATATTTGATACCCCACAAACATGAGCCAAACCCCAACCCAATTTATCAAAATTAACATCTAGATTCTTCCAAGACCTTCTTCACTATACTGACTCAGCAATGAGAAAACACATTTTTGAGTACATAAAGAAACATTTTAATCCAAAATAAATAAATAAAACCTAAGCACCAGCTGGTGGGGGGGAGGGAAAGAGTAAAATAGCTTAACGATTTAAGTTACTGCTAAAGATGTCTAAAACAATAATAAAAAAGGAAAATCACAAATAGCAAAATGGGCAGACAAAATAATATATAACACATAGAAATATAATATAAGACCTCTGGAGAGTATGGCATCACAAGATAAGAAGAGCTCTCCAGAACCCAAACATAAAATATGGAAGATGTTATCACTCTATCAGAGACAGTTATTGTCTGTTGAATTGCTATACAAGATACTTGCTCAGAAAATAGAGGATAACTCTTAAAGATCAAAGAAATAGCAGAGAACTCAGAAAACTAAACCAACGAGATACAACAAAACGAAAAAACAAAACAAAACAAGCTAATGAACTCAGAGCTCAGAAATAAAATCAATGAATGGAAGATAGTATCCTCAACTGAAAAAAGAAAGTTATTCAAGATCACTTATCATCAGGGAAATGAAAATCAAAACCACAATGAGATTGATAATATGTAGTCTGTATACATGATGGAATTCTCAGCCATGAAATTGTGTGATTTGCACCAATGTAGATGAAACTGAAAGGGATTTTGCTAAATGAAATATGTCAGAAAGTGAAAGAGAAATACTTATGATTTCACTCATTTGTGGACTATAGAGGGGGAAAAAACAAAGCAAATGATGAAGTCTAAATATACCTGAGAGCAAAGGCGAATGTCTATGGTAAAGAACTACAGGTGCTTTGGTTGTGTGACCTGGTGACATACATCTGAGGAGGGGTGAACCTATTCCTCTGAATCATATAGTGTAACCCAATGTGACTTCAATGAAAACAAAAATCAAACTATGCATCTAAAGCATGTTATTCAGTTTACATATGTCATAAAAATATCTTTAATTGAAAAGGACTCATTTCTTTTAAATATAATGATACATTGCCATTTACTTTATACACCAATATAGAGTTGGAAATGCAGTGATATGTACAGATAAAAATGAAAGCAAAAAATATATACAGCCTTAAAATCAAATTACATTCATTAAATTAATTAAATATGTATTTGTATGGTAACAACATAGTAAATGAGTTGAATAAGCTATTTGACTTCTAACTACATATCAGAAGGCTGATTTTAGAAAAATACTCTGAGACATTCCTTTTTGCTGTCCTATTATGTATTAAGGGATTCTGAGGGTACCAAATCCTATTCTGATTAACTTGCACTTCCTATTACTTTTCCTCTGGACCGCACCTGAGATGATGATGATGATAGTGATGATGATAGCAATAATATACCAAGCTCTATGCTAAGAGCTCTACATGTTTTGGATCATGTTAACATGATCTAAATTTTCATATTAGCTTGTTTCAGAATCAATTTGAGGACTCATCAAAACAGAAATCTTACCTCCATGCTAAAAAGATTTATATTTAGTAGGTTTGTGATTTAGTCTGAGAATGTACTTTTTTGACAAGTTCCCAGGTAACATTGAAGGCACTAAAACAGGAACTAAACTCTGAAAGTCAAAATTTTAACACACACATAAAAAAAACAATTTCATGAGGAAAATGTGGTTACTCTGAAATAACATTATTGAATTAAAGTAAATCCAGTGATGTCAAAATTTAATGTCAGTAAAATTCTGAAGGTATCATATACTTAATTTGACTAGTGTATATAATAAACTCATTCTTAATAAGTTGTGGATATGAATTAGCCAATTAATTTTATTTTATATTTTCACTTTAACATATACTGTTTCAGAAAAAGAAGAGCTTAATTTTGTGGAAAGTATTAATTTTGTAAGAAAAGTACCACTGACAATACTTTACTTGGATTGGCTATTTGGATAAGCTAGCAAGTTGAAATTTACTAGGCATTTCGGTTAGGAATGTTTGGCTCAAGAGCAGAAATGCTCAAGTAATACAGAATATAAAATCACAATTATTGGGATAAAGAAGTGAAGGTAGATGGTGTTCAACACACATAAAGTAAGGGAAAAGGAAATCAGCAGCAAGCCAAGTATATCCATAGTAGCTGCAAAGTGAAGAGATCCTCCTGATGATATGCAGACTGATAATCAGAAATTCGGATAAACAAATTAATGTTTTTAAGGCAGCAGTAGTAGAGATGGGAACCTAATGAATCTACGTGTCTTAATTTAGGTGTACTGGCCTGGAGTGTAGCAGAGATCCCCCCCCCCAAAAAAAAAAGACAAATTCGATGATCCATTTACTTTTGGACAATCTTCATCTTCATGAAGAGAAATCTAGATAGGTTAAACTTACCCCAAAGCAAAATGTTTTTATGCATAATAAGAGCCCAAAATATTTTTAAGACATGTTTATGAGGATGCATGTATATACAAATTAATGACAGTGAAAATATATAAACAAAGATTGAGATAATTTTTCAAGCCATGAGGTTAAAAAAAAGTTTAGAAAATCATTTCATTATTAAAATATGAACTCTGGATATTCAGAAGTTATGGATTTAAAATTCAGCTAGATCTGTGAACTAATAGTGTCACCTTGAGAGAATCTTTGCCTTTTGGAATTCTAAAGATAATGAGGCAAAATTACCTGAATTAAGAGAGAGATATACTTTAGTTAAATTTAAATATCTTACAAGTTAACTTCCACATGTAAAATAAATTCTACTGCCAATCCCTATATAGATTCTGATTGAAAAAATAATTTCAGGTTAATTGCATTTAAGTTTGTGCAATTATAATCACCTATGTGATTATGGTTGAGTTGAGTTTTGTAACTTAATTAGTTTATAGTTTCTTCCCCTGATACTTAGCCAAGGATGGGGAAAAAAAGACCCACCTTTTAAAAAATGCTTTTAAAACCCTTTTTAAAATATATTAAGTAGAAATAGTTAAAATTACAATAATCTATTTGTCCCATTACTCAAAGACCATAACAAAGTCAGCAAAGGACTTTAGGAATTTAAGTGTACATACATAAACTTGACTTCACACATATAAAGATGACAAATAATATACTCATTTAGAATTAAATATTCAGTGTAAGAAAAATGTGTTAGCAGATAGAATGAGGGATACCTGGAACTCCTAAACCTACATGTTCTAAATGGGTTCTGCCATCCACCATAACAAGGCAAGGCATAAGAACTTCAAAAGAAAGGAACTTTAATACAGTTAGTGTGCCATAGAGATAAGAGAAAGAACATAGTTAAAACATTTCCCCATGGAACATCCAAAGTTGGGTAAATGCCCAACAAAAGGATTGACCCAAAGCAGGGGCACTAAGGCTCAAAAGCTTGCCACAAGTCTAAGGCACCTTCTAGTTGGGAATCATTACAAAGAGGCAGAAGAGACATGGCAAGTCTGAGAGGAAAAGAATAAAATCATAATACAAGTCAAGATAAAGGTTTCCATTTAACAATTCCATTTAACAATTTCCATTTAACCTTCCAGAGGGTTCCTCATGTAGAGTTTCCCATGTAGCTTTCAAGTGTACTTTTCCCTAAGTTCCTGGTTCAAGTCCAAGGTCCAGAAACACACTCATGCCTTCCTTTTCTTATGCTCTGCTGGCCTCTTCCTAGTTTCTTCTTAGTCCTTCTCTTAAGTCATTTCTAGCTTCCCTTGACTGCTCAGCTCCACCCTTCCTTAGCATGCGGCAGGCAGGGAACATGGAACCTAGGCTTTCTATGGATATCACACTTTTTCAAGAGAAAATAGAAAATATGACCTATTCATGAAAAGTTTGAACCTGCTAGATAGGTAATGATTTGAAAACTTGTTCAGTTCTTGTTAATTTAAAGAACTTAATGATACATATATGTGAGTATTAGTATTGCACAAAGTTTAGTACTGGGTTTCTCAACTTGCTATGAATCAGAAAGGCTGATTATTATTACCATATAGACATCAATGACATGTATCAATTCCCCTAGAAAGGGAAATATGTGTGTAACTGAAAGACCAAAGTTCAGGCCACCTGTTACCACTGAAGGTCAATAAACTAGACAGGAATTAAATCCTAAAGTGTGCTTTAATCAGATAGTTGGTAACCAGGAAGATGGTGGCGAACACACCAAAGAAACCATCTTACCATCTCATTTCCAGTTGACTTTTTACAGTGAGTTGAACAAAGAGTTCAGCAGCAGACCAGTCTTCAGTGATGGCAGAAGCCTGGGATGTCAGTTCCCAGAATGTCTTATTGCCCTTCTGGAGACCAGGCTTCACATTCCCATGGTGCTGAGGCCAGTCTTCTGATAGCACTGGCTCTCGCACTCCTCCACAGATGTTCTTGGGCTGGCAGTTATCTCAGAGTAAACAGCTCATAAACAATGTATGTGTGCAGATTTACTGCTCTTCCTTGTATAGTGTTTTGCCTGATCACATCCTCTTCCTGAGTCCCTATCATGTGGGTTTAAGTTCCCTGCTACCTGGACCTCTGCCATCCTGTACAGACATTATCTCTTCTCCTTGAGAAGGAAGAGGATAGCATAATGTTAAAATAGTTGTTAGTAAAGGTTGAAATTTTTGCTGCAAGAGGTATAAACTATTGAATAAGAGGTTAGCAAAATCTTTTCAGGAAAAAAAAATTCACAGGGCATCAGTGGTGCTTTCATTCCTCCATTACATATGATACTTTATGAAGAGTAAACGAAAATTTCTTCACAAAATCATAGCTTAGGGGGAAAAATTGTGGATCAGGGAGCTTTAAATTTCCCATCCCTCCACAGAGACACTGAAAACAAGCAGAAATAATCAGAAAAAATTTATCAGAACTCTGGAGAAAGGCAAATGTTTACAACAGCCAAATGTACAACAAATCAAGAAAAAGAAAACAGCTAAAAATTCATTGGAAGTTGGCATTCTTGTTCACTCACATCTTATTCTCCTACTGGAATGGTGGCAGTCCTAAGGTGGCAGTCTGTATTACCAATAAGACCCTTGCCTCTGGTTCTGGAGGGATAAGAAAAGACTTTATTTTTCACTAGATTCTTTTCCAACCTGTCTGGAAGACTGTGGCTAGACACAGTGGTGTCTCTGTTGGGACTCACTCTGGGCAGAAAATATGCAAGTCTTGTGAGAGAAAAAAATGTATACAAAAAGGTAAAACCTAAAGTTGCCTGGGGCAGAAGATGATACTTGAGACCTATAACCTGGGAGGAAAAGTTAGGGGAAGATTTTATTTGTAAATTAGGATTTTCAACACTCCTGTGTAAATTGAGGAGTTAAAAAACAAAAAACATACACATGCCCAATGCATAGTAGAAGATCAGGAAAGAACTGAGATAGCCTTAAGGTTTCACATGAGTAAAGTTAAAATGAATGAGATTAACATGCTTTCTCTCAAGGTTTTATATTTAAAGTCTGATTCATTTCAACTTTAATTGTATTTTGAACTTAGAATGTGTTGAATCTACCCATCCTAGATGCTTGCTATTCTGTAATACCTTAGAGTCAAGATGGGCAAAATCAAAATCAATATATCATATTGCTACTAATTATATATTTTTTCTGGTTTACATCTTCTAATATAAGCATCTTTCCATCTTCATTCTGATTGCATGATGGAGTGTTGAATACATTTTTTTCTCACTACTCTACTCCAATGTTTGATAAAAATATATGGAATCTACTGGAAAAATCACAAGACTCTCTTTTTCTCTGCAGATATGTCTGTCTTCCAATTTAGAATCACCAATAGTTATCCCATAAATTATTACTGATAAACTCACTTTACATGTGATAGCAGGAACAATTAATAAAATTTGGAACTTTAAACATTTCAGGGTCTACATAATAAAAGCATGTTTCTCTAGCACTGTACTTTTTTTTTATAATATCAGCAGACTTTTCCACCTTGTCCTCTACTCTGATAAAACTAAATATCTTTCCATTTGTTATCTAATTTCAACTGATTTCCTACTGTTACTTGGATTTTTTATTTATATGGTTTACTTCTTATGATTCATGTTTTTATTATTCTACTCTTTTTTAAAATCTTCAACATAAATGATAACACTAGGTCTTTTTTATTTTTTAGTTGATTGCACATATATATATATATATATAATTTTTTTTACATCATTGTATACCTTGAGGTTCTCCACCATCTTGTCACAGTGATCTGTCTTTTTAATCTCTTGTGCTCATTCCTCCCCCTCCCTTGTTTTATGCTTTAGTTCTGCTGTCAGTTTGTTAGTTCTAGATCTTTTTGGATAGACTTGATGGTGACTATGTGTGTGTTTGTCCTTTATTATTTGAACTTTTCTTGTAATATTCATCAGTTTATATCTCACCAGTTAGATTGGTTGTTTATGCTACCTACTATTCCATGAAACCTTTCTAGTAAAAATCTTTATATGTTATTTTTGGTCTCTGTTCCCAATGCATTTAAAATAACAATGTGTTACTAATTGCTTACTCTGCAGTAGACAAAGAATGACTCCATGCTTAGATAATGAACAGGTTGTTCCTTACAGAGCTGAAAAGACCAAAGAAATGTTTTTCTATTTTTAGTTATATTAGAGAAAAAAGTAGCCTAGCAGAAATGGTTAGTTTTCCTTTCAAAATTATTGCTTTTCAGATAGTAAATGTATCCAAATCCTTGTCTTTTCTCACCATAGTTAACAGTTTGCATCTTCACGTGTGGTGGAGACAACTCCATGCTAAAGTAGAGTTTTTTCAAAATCGAAAAATGCAGAATTTCAGTTCATCATCACAGAGGAGCTATATTATGTACACTACAATTCCAATAAGGAACTTTGTTGCACAAACACTGCAGCTAACTTTCATATGTCAAAATCTTAATATATGTGAAGTCTCTGATTTAATTTACAAAACTGCATAGGTCTACACATATCTATTCTTCCCCAACTTTATTTTCACCTATGAGTTTTCTTCAGCCTCATCTAGTGCCAGTTATAATGACCTCCACATTAATTCACAAACATACCAAGAATACACTCACCTCAGGACTTTATATTGTCATTCATGTTAACTGGTATTTTCTCTTCATATACTCTAATAGCTACTTCTTCCTCAATTCCTTCCTCTTTCATGTCTCTACTTAAATATCCATATTTATGTTATCTAAATTATTATACCATTCATACATTTCTTCTCTGTTATATTTTCTTCATAGTACTTATGTTTACTTGACATAATGCTGATTTTTTTTATTTTTAAATTATCAATCTCTCTATATACAAATTATACTCCATCAAAGAAAGAATGCTTCCCATACTTGAACATGATTGAACATGATGATGTTTGATATATCAGCTTAAAAGAATAATGAATGCACATAAGTATTCATGTTGCTATGTAGAGTATTCTTTGCCCGGATCAAATGAGCAAATTATCAGTTTAGGAAGTCAATTATTATTGAATAATGTTTAAAAAAACTCATGATACTATTCAGAAACAAGAAAACAATCTTCCATATAAGGGACTTCCAAACTCTTTGGAAATAACTTACACCTAAAGGTTTTCAAATATAATGAATTCTCTAAAACCCTGCCTAGTAAAATGGAAATAGTGCTCTTATTCTTGTTAAGAGAAGAAAACCAAAATTTAGGGTATTTTGTAAAATTAAAAATTTTCTCTACTTTGAGTCATCAGAAGACAAAAAAACTGGCAAATCTTAAAAATGTCAGATGTACTAGAGATCAGAGAACTGGAATAATATGAAGAAAAATTGTAAAGAGAAAGGGTTGGGTGGAACAACTTGCTACATTATTGCCTATTAGCTATCATATTCTCCCCAAACCCTGAAGTAATTTATCTTTCTTTTCTTGAAATATGCTTCAATATCCCAAAATATCTTGAATCCAATATTTATATTTTTAACTAAATCAATAGCATTCAAAGAAGAGGCTTATTTGGGGATTAGCAAAGTCATACAAAATCTTATTACCTACAAAGTCACCCTTAAGTCACTAGGAAAGTCTCTTTCATGCCAGATTCCAAAACGGAGGTCCTAGGAAGGAGCAGGGTTCACTCTTGTATGTAAATGAGCAGTTTAGGTCAAATTTGGTTGAAGGATGACTGGACAGTCTGAACACTTAGTTCAAAGAAGGAGTTGAATCAAATATTAAGGAACAGATTGGGAACAAAGCCAGTGAATTAAAATGAGCATTGGAGGAATGAGCTAGGAATAACTAGGATAAAACCAGTAGTTAAGGGTGCCTTATCCATTAGCCAACCTTCAGACCAACCATAGTACAGATTACATGACTAGGATCTCAAGCATAATGGTTATTTCAAATCTCTAATGATAAGCTGTAATCAACCACTTTGTATGGAGAATAAAGGCTAAATTGTATGTTATTGCTGATATCTGAGCACAAGGTGAGATACAATTCAGTTGGTAAAAATTCACAGTAATCAAGGAGGTGCAATAAATCAGTGATTTTCCCCCCACATTTCTTATATGTGCAAACCTATTTCAATATAGACTATTGATACCATGAGCCAAAGTCCTGTTTGAACTATATATATATATATATATATATATATATATATATATATATATATATGAATTTATAATAGTGGAAGATTAAAGGAATAGTATAAAATTTCTGTATAGTCATGGAATATTTAAAAATATTTTAGTGATATTTGAGAAGTGTTACTTATTGTTGGAAATGTATATTAAAAAATAACTGTACCTCTGTTTCAATATAAACACTGAGTAAAGCAAACATCCTAAATAATGAAAACTGCTTTTTTTCTTAAATTCCTATAATTATAAAATAATCTGCAATTTTTACAGGACAATCCCAAAGGGAAATGGAATGGCCTAAGTGTGAGACCAGACTTGCTTATTTAAGAAAACAAAAATAAGCAAACAAAAAATAGCAACAAACTCAGGACAAGACCCAAGGGTGGACACACCACATAGAAAAAGGCTAATGAAAGATGTATTTACAAGGGAAATGAGAAAGAAAGAGAAAAGAGAGAAGAGAGAGAGAGACAGAGACAGAGAGACAGAGAGAGACAGAGACAGAGAGAGACTGAGTTATGACTTGGGAGAATACTAAATGCAGGCAAATATGAAGAGCCCCCAGGTCCAGGTGTGTTCCATTTTATACCAAGCATGGTTATTCAACTCCATTCCTAGCAATCTCTACTACAAAGAGTCAAGAGTTATGACAGATTGATGGTGTGATGGGAGTTGTAGTTTTTGCATCTGGGATGTCTGGCATGGACATGCAGGTGGAGTTTATAAAACATTATTGGGTTGTATTTGTTGAAGACATACTGTTACCCAACAGAATAATGAAGTACTTTGGATTTTTTTTCCTCCTTTTGATTTTCAAAAATACCCCTTGTTGTTATTAGGTGAAGTTGACAACATTAATCTTCCTCATAATTGCTTTTTCTGACAAATATGGAGGATTGAAGCATAATTTAAATAAACAACTCAAAGTATAAGTAAACAAATCTACAAATAAATGAAAATACTTTTAAGTCTGATCATAAAATTGTCAATATAAGACCAAAAATATAACAACTAAGATGAATATTAATCTTTTTTAAAAGTGGTTCTTAGAAAGAATACAAAATACACCAAAATATCATTTAACAATAAAACTTGATCTTCTTAGAAATTAAGAAAATAATAGACCAAAAAAAGGCATGTCTTAATCATCAGCATGTCACCTACTTGATTATGGATGTCACTTGACCAAATATGGTAAATTAAATTTTTGTCTTTGACACTTTGAGGTTAAAGAAACAAAGACTGTACAATTTAAAGAAACAATGCCAAAAATCATTTCCAAAAGTCTTAATAATACAATACTGTTTACAGAAATTGACTTCCTGTCATTCTCATGTTTGATATACCCTAGTGTTTTATAACTTTTTTGACTATGTAAGTTTTGATGTTTTTGGACCATGATGTAAATTGCATCACACAATATTCTACGATGTGTTAATTTTATTAAGGTAATGCTGTGCGCCATTTGCATTCCAAAAGAGTCTTGCCAGATGAGATAAAGGAAAACCTCTCTCGTTAATGGCCCCTGGGAAAACCCAGGAGAGCTATCTGGAATGATCCTTTGATGTAAGCAAATGGTACGCCTAGTTTTTCCTTATCAATGTGAAGATCCTCCCAGGATTAGAGACCACCTTCCGCATCCTCAGATTTACACCTTGATTAGAAAAGCCAATTGTTTATCAGGATGGTTTATCTTTCATGGAATTCGCCAGACCTTCAGGCCTTTGACCTGTGCCTATAAATACCTCTCCCTTTTGTTAATAAAGTTGTCTCATGGTTCATACTTCCATTTGACCCCCGGCTGTGGCTGGGCCATCTCTCCTCGTCGTTTCATTTCTCGTACTTGCGTCTGGCTGCCAACAAGGTAATGTTAAAGGTATTCTATTAAGGTAATGATAAATTTATTAATTTTATCATTAGATTAATGAATTAATCTAATTCATTTATTTATATTATTGAGTAATACTGGCTTTTAGAAATATATCACTGCTGCATGGGGCAGTGGCCTGCAGCCTGGATTGGTGGAGCCATGTTCCCCCCTGCTCCTAGCCCAAAGGGAGCATGGAGGGGTGCATGCTCAGCCATCTGGGCCCCACCCCCACATAGGAAGGTTCCAGCGTGGGGGCAGGGCAGGGATGTGAGTCCGACACATCAGTGGGCAGCCTCCTAAGGGCTTCCTGTATGCCCAGGTCCCAAGTCATCAGGGCTCCCTTGCCAGCAGGGAGCAAAGGCAGTGAAGAACCCTGGGTAGGCCCCTCAAGCCTGGTGATCCTGGGAGGGGGCACTGGGTGGGTTTTTTTTTAGCCCCATCCACCAGCAGATGGCAGCTGGAGCAGCAGAGCAGCCACCTGCAGCCTGGATCAGTGGAGCCATGCTCCTAGCCCTAGAGGAGCATGGAAGGGTGCATACTCATCCATCTGGGACCCACCCCCCACAGGGAAGTACTGGTGCATGGGGGGAGGGTGGAAATGCCCCTTCCATTTCACTCTCACTCCAGCTAATTTTCAAGAAGAGCAAGAACATGCACAACACAAACTCTATCATAGAACAGGTGAGGGACCATGCAAAAATCCAACCCACAAGACTAAGCTGGACATAGCAGATGGACAACTGAGAGAACCGGTGGATGCAAGACAAGGAAAACAACTGTAGAAGCACAATGTCACAAAGCATACCTATGAGCTCACCGGGCCCGGAAGACCCAAAACCTCGTTTTGGAGATGCCTTCTAGGAGAGCAAGACCCCTTCCCCACACTAGGGGAGAAGAGAGGAAGGCCAACGATGGGGGACATCAGCCCCACAGCAAAGCTGCAAACTGAGGCAAAGGAGATTATCTACAATGGCCATTCACAGACACCTGAATCCACAGAGAAACTTCTTCAACAACACCGGTTGTGAGGCGAGATCCCCTAAATCTGACACCAAAACCACAAGGTAAACCAGCAAAACAGCAGAGATGAGATTGGAGAAGATAGCCTGCAACAAGAAAACACGAACAGACCACGAATAAATATAGACTGGCTGCCCAACGCAAACTTAAGACTGAAAACCTATCAGCAAGGTTTGCCTGGTTCCAACACAATCCTTCACCCAGTGAAAGAACACTGCCACAGGAAAGTAAGAGACTAATGGACTTAACGCAGACTAGCAAACAACAAAGAGAGGAGTGTGAGAGAATGGAGGGGGCACCATAGGGAGGAGAATGAAGGAGGTATCCCAAAAACCATTTACCAATGTTGTGATCTAAGGAATAAAAATAAATAGTATTAAAAACAAAATATATCACAATTTATTTAAATAATATGCAGCCATAATATGAACCATATTTGCTCAATAAAGTGTGCTGTTATGAATGTTTTGCCAATGGGCAGGCTTAAGAGCAGCCTAAATCCCTTAGCAGCCTATGTTATGGGGAAACCAAATTCCCATAGGGCCAACTAGCCATGAAGAGTTTGAATCATGTGTCACCATCTCTGCAAACAGGCCAACTGAAGGACAGCTGTCACCTGCCACAGAAAGACAAGACATATTCTTATTGTGTTAGACCTTCATCAGTAAAGAACTTTTATGGAATTAGTGTGCAATAAAGATAAGAAAGAAAGGATATTGTTTTCCAATAAAATCCAAAGTTATCCATCCCCTTGTCAGTAAATTCCCAGTAAAATTGAACTGACCTCAAACAGGGCCACTGAAACCCAGAAAATTGTCACAAGTTTAAGGCACTTTCTGGTAGGAAACCGTAGGAAATATACAGAAGGGGTCAGGCAAGTCTGGAAGGAAAGGAGTAAAATCAAAGTCCAAGTCAAAATGAAGATTGCCATTGTAAGTTTTCCCATGGGTTGCTTATCCAAGTCTCTTTCAAGTGTCTCCTATCTCCCCCAATGTCATTAAGTCCATGACCAAAATGTAAGTATAGCTTCTATTTCATGTATCTCTGCACCATATGATTCCTCCATGTTTTATCTTTCAGTCTTTCCTAGCTGTTGTTCATTTTACCCTTCATCTATGTGGGACAGGCAACATGGACCCTCCACTTTCTATGGAGACTGCACTGTTATATTTTTATCCATGTATTCTAGGGGACATGTGGGAGCATTTCTATTAGTCATATACCCATGAAAGAAAATGTTATTAGAGACTGACAATTTTCAAATATCAATTTACAACCCTACCATAAATTCCTGTAAATTTTGGTTATCTTCCTTTTCTGCAGTATGTGACATGGTCTTTTACGTCCCACTGTGCTATGTTTATTATAATATAACTTACCCAGGATAAAATAAACAAATTTTGACTGCACAACTCAGCAGCTCCTATGTACATATATAGTTAGTCCAGTGTACCCCAAATCATTTCAAGATATAGGGTATCTTAAAATCATCCTAAGCATTCTTTTGGGAAACTCCTTGGGTAACATTAGCAAACTCCTTCACCTTCTCACTGTCCCAACCCACCAGAAAGTAAACACTTCTGATCTTTATCATGTCAATGCAATATTTTTTACACCATATTCATGATTAATTTTTGAAATTCATATACTTATTTGAAAATTAATCTGTTCGGTAAAATTGACAAAAATTAACCCAAAATATATAAAGTATACTATATTTTAAGTTTTAACATAAGTGTACCCCATAAAATCATTACTCAAAAACTGAACATAGTCATACATCCAAAGATTTCTTTGCAATTTTTATATTGTTTCCCATGTACACACTACAGAAAACTATCATTCTTTCTGGTAACTATACATTGACTTGTATGTTAAATAAAAAAATTCAATATCTATTATTTTTGTGTCTAACTCTTTTCAGATAGCATAATGCTCTTAAGATACACATTTGAGAGTGTGTATTGATTATTCATTGTATGATTGTACAGCACTTTATTGTTTATTTTGCTTTTTCTTATACAACAGGGAGAGACACACACACTGGAAAATGTTATAAAGGACAGATGGATAACCAAAGGAGTATAAAGGACCAGATGGGTCACAAAAAACTAAGACTTATATTATGTTGTGTAGAGTTAGTCTCCCCAAAAGGGTCATATAGCTTTTCTCAACATGCCCGGAGTAGGTCTTACATCAACTTGATAGGGAACTGGAGATCAATTCAGCCCTAATGAGCCCATTTCTTAACAATGAAAATTGTTTTGGGTTAAAAGCACTGGGAGTCCTTAACACAAAGAATTTCTGTCCTTGACTAATGAAAGAAGAAATACCTGGAAAAATGTACTTTGGAGTCTCATCCTGTTGTAAGTTGTAGACACATCTTCTCTATATAAGAATTTCATCTTGATCCTTAAAGTCTAATGTAACCTTGCTACTGTTTTGTCAGTCATGTGAACTCTCCTTTCTTCCCCTGATGTCCCACATTCCAAACTTCAGAACAAATTCTTTGTTCATTCCATTAGTCTTTAGAATTTATAAACATATAAACGTTCCATATGAATTTTATTAAATTCATCATTTTTCCTTTGCTAACATAACTTACGCTTTTTTGACTACTTGATCAGTCCAGAAAGAACTCAGAAGGGCAGCAGATAATTTTTTCTGTGTTCCCCAATAGTCATAAAACAAATCAACATTAAAGAAAATGTAATCAAAATCTATTAATACAGAAGTATGTATGCTGAAGAAATTTATACCACCATATGTAAAAATTTATGTGACTATTCATTTCATTTTTCTATCTTATGCTCATATATAAAACATACCTAAATAAACTAATCTTTTAAATAAGCTCTTGGTAACATAAATGAGGTCAGAGAATATAACTGATTTCCAAAATAGTATAACTGATATTATAAAATTCTCTTAAAAGTCAACACCATTTGTAAGAATTATTTCATTTAATATCACTAATATTTCATCTTCCCAGTCAATACTAAACTCCTTCATAAATTTTAATAAAAGAAAGTACAATTTATCTACTTTGGAGATCAACAGAATGTATCTGTTGATGATAACTCATGATCTGGATGCAAACTCAAAGACAAAAGAAACAAAAGCAAAAATAAACAAATGAGTCTATATAGAACAAAAAAAAAGATTTTGTACACTGAAAAAATCATTACAAAAAGAAAAAGGAAAACATATGGACTGAAACAATATAATTATACATCACAAATCTGACATGGGGTTAATTTCCTGTATTTATGAAAAACTCAGACAATTCAATAACAACAAAAAAAATCCAGGTAAAAAACGGGCAAAAAGCCCTATAAACACATCAAAAATGCTCAGCATCACTTACTAATGTGGAGATGCACATCAAAGCCACAATAGATGCATCTCATTCTTATTAGAATAACCTTGATGAAAAAAAATCTGGAAATAAAAAAAATGTGATGAGACAATGGATATGGAGGAACATTTATTCACTACTGGTAGGTATGTAATTTGGTTCAGTCTATATATAGAACATTACGAGGATTCCAAAAATGGAAGGAAAATGGAAATGTCATATGATTCAGCAATATCACTGCTAATGTTTACCCAAAGCATACAAAATCCCTAATGGAAAAGGTGAGTGCACTCTTATGTTATATTAGCATTATTCACAATGATCTTTTCATGGAATCAACCTAAATACCCAAGGTCAGAAATTTGAGAAAAGAATTTCTGAAATATATACTCAATGAAACACTATGCAAGTATTTAAAAAGATGAAATAGTGAATTATGGTACAAAATGAATGAATCTTAATTCATTAATGAATTTTAATGATACTGAAATAAGTAACAAAGTGAAAGTCACTTACAAGATGGCTTTACTCATTTGTGTAATATAAGTAACCAAAGACAACAAAGTATACTGGTTCCTAGAGTGAACAATAGATGGGAAAGGGGACATAGTACTGGAGTTTTAGTGTAGGATAAGTGAAGCATGTACATAAATGGAGGTGTGAAATTGTGCCCCCACATTTAAATAAAAATAGTTATCTAAATAACTAAGAATTCTATAAACATTGAGGATAAAACTTCACTCAAAAAGAAATAACTAAAAGAATTCAGTCCTAAAACACCACAATTTGTGAAGGTATTCACTGCCATATTATTTGCAATGGCCAAAGAGTGCAAACACACCAAACATCCATCAATAAGTAGTTACACAAATTTTAATAGTTCCAAATGACATATTTCTGCATGTTTGTTAACAGATTGAGTTTGTGCTGCACATATTCTTGAAGTACTCTATATAAGCCAGCAGAGGCAAGGTTAAGCTGCAAAAACAAAAAAATCCTTATACTTCAGTAGTTAAGCAAACAAGAACATATTTTTGTAATCATCCTTTTTTTTTTTTTTTTTTTTTAAGCAGAGGTATAACCTGATTCATATAAACCTGACTCAGGATAATGGAATCATCATCTAGAACATCATAATTTTAGAGACAGTTCACAGAAGAGAGAAAAAAGGAGTTTTGTAACTGTTCTGATCCTTCTACCCAGTGACCAGTGTCACCTATGATCTTTTCATTTGTTAAAACAATAATATAATCATTTAACCACAATGAGTCAGGAAATGCATTCTAAACACATTAACAAAGAAGACATGGAAATAATGCTGAGCATCAATGTTTTAAAAGACAAGAATAACAATTATAGCTATCATATTTTCTGCAATCATATAAAATAGCTTTCATTGAGTAAAAGGATTGGCATAGCATAGGGCAAGGGCTCTGAAGCATTGTATAATTGATTTATTTGGATAATTAAAATTAAACCTCTAGACCGAGAGGAAGAGCTCTCAAGATGGTAAAAGTATCTACTTCTATTTGCTTCTACAAAATATGACAAGTTGGTAGTTGTCACCACAGTACCTTCTATCTCTGCCATCCTAAAAATTTGCAGAATATATATCATGGTTCTTTCTGTTCGTGTAGGTTATGCAATATTCTTTAGGTTTATAGGTTTTACTTATGCCCTATGATCAACAATGAAAAAATATGAACTGACTGATCCCAAAAGCTGACAGATTTTCTGGCAAGGCCCTTAGTACACCCCCACCAAGGCATAAGGTGGAGTTTGGGGCAGGGTGAGTCCTGCACCTTGGTTTCTGGGTCTTAGTGTCTCATGACATATATAGCTCAGAGAGCTGATCTCTCTCACCATATGGGCTGGGGGTGAAGACTTGGTAGCCTCTGCTGGGGTGCATGCATGTGTAGCTGAAGTGGGAGGGTTCCTCTCCAGCTTACTCCCACTTCAATCAGATCTATACTAGGCATCAGAATATCAGGAGGTTCAACTCAAAACATCTAGAAAATGAGAGGAACAAATCAAGGCTCTGGATACACTCATAACATAACCTGTGTGGAATACAAACAAAGCATGATCCAAACAGCAGGAACAAGATTGTGAGACCAGCTACTTTAGTGACCTGCAATAGAGCTCCAACTACAATATCTCCAGGGACATGGAAACCATGTCTGGTCCAGAGAGATATGCAGTGAGTGTAAGTATTCCTTCTTTTCTAATGGGAGAGGTTTGTCTGTGGTCCCATAGCAGAACTGTAAGCTACAAAAAAAAAGAGAAGATGAGCTGGACCAACCACCTGTTGAAGTCTGTTCCCACCATGGAACTTCTCCACTGACCATGGTTGGGAGTTGGATTCCCAGCACTAGACTATAAGACTCATAAACAGCATCATGTGATACTCATTGGAATGGCTAGATCAGCCAATATGAATGAGGAAGTACAAAACCCAGAAAAAACATGGATCTGGAGAAAAGGACACATTCTCCTCCACCATTGGAAGTGCCAAAATAAAGCAGTCTGGAGTATCATACTACAAACTGCCCTACAATAGGTTCTTGATGTGTTCAGCCTGGCTACCTGCCTCACAGTTATTCCTGAATATCTGAGCAGGCTGGTCTGCTCAGGAATGTAGGTCCTCACCTGGGAAAAGGACATTGCTTCAAAATAGAAAAAGACAAGACCTGTGGGCCAAGTATTCATCTTACAACTTGTAGTGAGAGAGGGGTTAGGGTGACTGAAGTGGGTAAGGGGAAAAGAAGGAGTAGGGTGATGATATACAGCTACATTATTGATGGGAGGGCCATACCAAAGGGGAATAACTATATAAATATTACTGATGTTGTATGAAAATAAGAAAATAAAAAATAAATTAAAAAAACGTGAACAGACTGAGATGGTGATTGTACTTTTAAGGTAGTGTTTTTCTTTCTATAATTGAGTTTTGAAATTGATAACCAATAGTATCCTCGTGTGAGTAAAATTCAGGTTAGGAAGAGTGTATCAGAGAACTTATTCTTATGACATAGTATTTCTAAACACAGATAGTCCTTGCTTAAAAAAAAAACTGTCCCTAAGCTACTATTTTCTATAAAACTACTATTTTATATAATTTTGTATAATTTTTCTTAACTTTTGGATCTAGAAGAAAATATCTTAACACAGGCTAATTTTCAATGGAAAAATTTTAAGTTAGAGCCCCAATTTGCAGTATTAATTCTGTCTCATTTCTCTGAATCCTGGTTTAATTGTGCTTTAAAAAAATGTCTCAGATGGCATGGCTTCAAATCATACAAAATAAGTAAATCTTCTTTCCTTCTTTCCCATATAACATTAAAATACAGAAGACAACCAATTGATAAAATAATTCTGTAAGTGATAGTCATGCAAAGTATCTTCCTGTATTTTTTAAATGCCTTTGCAGTTGAACATGTGACCATTGGTTAAGTGACAAAAGAATTGCATTGCTTGCTCTCTATCTTCCCTGTGAGTTATATTTTATGACCTCTCTTTTGAATCTCATTTCCCTTGAAATGCAATGAATTAGATTCCATAAATTTTAATCAAATTAAAACTTCCATAAAATATAATTTGCTTCTAAAAGACAACTTTGTATAATAGAAACAGTAGTAAGTTTTTTATCATGTGAACTGAAAAACACTCCATAAAAGATAAATTTTAATATTTTGTGAACGCCATCTATTAGTTACAGAACCATCATTATTCACATAGCAAGCAATACTTACTGAAAGTGTAATAAAATGTATTAAATCATATATTTGTTCCTATTTATATAAATTGTGTGTATTTCATGAGCTGGCTGAATGTCATGAAAAAGAAATTATTATCACTGCAAATTCTTAGACATCTATTAGTTGTTATCCTGTTATCAATGATCTATTTCTATACCTATTACAGGGTTAGTGCTTCTCAAGTTTCTAATACATTCCATTGTTATCTAGTATTCCATAAATATTACCCTTCTAATTAGAATTACATAGTTCTTTTTCCACAGTTCTGGAAATCTTGCCGACAAGCTCACAAGTACAGAAAAGTAAAATTAAGAATATCTTGTAAAATCTGTTTGCATTTAAACAGGTACAACAACAGGTTTGTATTTCTATGTGCTAAGTAAAACCTGAGCTGACTGGTTACACTACCTCAATATTATATTTGTTCAATGTGATTTGTGAAGTGGGGGGTCACAAGGTATTAATTTGACTTCTCGATGTCAGATACAGGAGCAATCTATCATATCCTAGTCACTAAGGCTCAGGAGAGTTGCTTACTTGGTTGGTAATATTCTGTGTTTTGTAATGTTATGGGAAAATAATATCATCATTACTTCACAAAGTGAAGACAATTGGAATAGATTGTGCCTTATTCCTCTCTTGACTGATTTTAATCTATACCCTTGTGATTTATTATTCCATACTTAGAGTATAACAACTTTTAATGTGAGATCTTCTAGTGAATGAACAAATATGAGGATGATTTTCAAAACACTCCTTCCTACTCCCACACAAAACATGCAATTAATGCTGTAATGAAGGTGATCTTGTGTGGATTATTCTATTTAAATTTGCTGTTTGCTGACTCATTTAACTCTATTATTTCATCCCTTTCATTCAAAAGGTTTTTAATTTTGGAATCACTACTTATCTATTGTTTTCCCTAACCTATAACACTTCACTAATTAATATCATGTATTTAAAGGACCAACATTTGTCAATCTAACACTAGGGAATTATGATGATTGTGTTGCTTACTGGTGATAAAAGATTGAGCAAAGAGACGAAAGAGGGTGATTAGTTGTTTTTCACAAACTAGATTAAAATAGGAGGAATTCAAAGAATATGTAATATAAGGCTGAGAATTGCTTGAGGATGAATGTTGCACTCAATTCAGGAATAGTAGATATAAACACTTTGACATGAAAATATATCTGTTCAGCTTTAAAAAGCTAAATTAGAAATATTGGGATATGCTTCCAGGAAGAGCTAGTCCAGGAGCATTTAGACAAACTACAAACAAAATAACTACATATTTCAAAATTCAGAAAGATAATAATAGCTCATCAACACGTTAAGAGTTTACATCAACTAGTTGAGAGAAAGAGAGCTATACGTATGCAAATATATATTATATGAGAAGTAGAGTATTTTCTCAGATATTGACAAATAAAATGATAACAAATATAAAATCAATACTGGAAGATATTGGTGAAAACAAACAAAATTAATTTTTAAATCTATTGCTGTTATACTATAAAAATGTCTTAATTCAATTTACTCTTAAGAAAAAACTTTGCCAAAAAGAGACTAGCATATCTGATGCAATTTACATAATCTCAGCAAGTGTAAAAGAATCTGAATGTTATGAGAAGTCATACAGAAACTGGACATAATTTCTCTTCATAAAATCGAATTGCCTGTTGATAAATCATCATTCACAAATATCTATCATTCTTCCCCACCCCCAGTGATATGAAGTAGTCATATGTTTCTTGGATGTTGCAGTTATAGTCTCTGCTGAAGGCTTTTTCTCCAAGTTTAAATGGTTTTTAACTAGATCCACATATAATCTACAAGTTCGTATTATTTTTATTCTTTCTCAAAGTGAATATAAAATAAACCTGGAAAGAAATGAGTTCATTATGACTATTCCCTCTGAAATAAAATAACAACAATATCATGCAGAAAGAAGCTGATTATCAGCTTGCATTTTTTTTTTTTTTGGTGTTTCTCTATGTTTTCCCGGTAGTCCTAGTATATGAACTTGTGCAAATTCTCCAGTCTTAGTTACTTGTTAAACTTTTGAGGAATTCTAATTTTGTCTGTAAAAATTTTCCCCAGAAGCAAAGACTATTTGCTTAATATTCACAATTCATTTGGTTTCTTTCTATCTTTTTGTCTCCCCCTTCCTTCCTCAACCCCAGATAAAATTGGTTTATAAAAGCCAGGCACGGTGGCTCGTGCCTGTATGCTTCTGCCTATGAAGAGGCCGGGCTAGAGATCGCGGTTCGAGTTCCGCCTGGGGCCGGTAGCGAGACCTAATCCCCAAAAAAGAGCTGGGTGTGGTGGAGCATGCCTGTAATCCCAGCTACCTGGGAATCTGAGGCTGGGGATTGTTTGAGTCTGTGGTACCCTGGGCAAAGAGGCCTGCGGTTCCACAGGCAAAAATAGCGAGACCTAGTCTCAAAAAAAAAAAAAAAGTTTGTAATATTGATTATGATTTAAAGTAATAGGTTCACACTTCTTTAGATGTATGTTACCACACCATAACTAATGTACCCAAGGTTATCTATCATAGATAGATTAATTTGCCCCCTTTGCTGTTCACATTCTCCCCCTCCAAAAGCTTCAATTTTACAGTCAGATTTATCTGGGTTGTTTTGGTCTGATTTTGTCTAACCCTTATAAATGGTATTTTGTACATTTTTTCTTCTTATACCTATTTTGTGGCAGGCATTATTTTTAGCACTTCAGTTACATTAGTTAATCTAACATCTCAATCAGTTTAAGTGGTATTATTATCAACCATAAAGAAATGAGTGCCCTGAGGCAAAAAGAGCTTGGATAGCTCCTTGTTAGCAGGCTGAAATCGAAGCCACAACTGTCTGGATAGTAATTCTGTTCATTGTCTGAAAAAGTTTAAGAGTAAAATCATTGACTACAAGAAGGCAGAAAAAATAAGAAGAAACTGATTTCAGGCCTAAGAAAACTGAAGACTGAAATGGATTCCACTATTTTTGCTATGCACTTTTGCTTTATTGCATCTTAGTTCCTTCAGTCATAAAATTTTAACAATTAATGTGTAAACACTTTTCACATTATCCCTGGCAATTTATAGACATTGTCTCATCTTATAATTCTAATAAGATCACGAGATAAGATGTGTTGCTTCATTTTCACTTTATACATAAAGAAACTGAGGCTCTGAAAATTTAAATATTTTTTCCTTTACTCAACTAGTTCTCCCACAGAACATTATGTCTCTGTATCATAGTCACTATAGAATTAAATATATACTATGTTGTGCAGTGTAGATGCTCATAAATATATGGCTACTATCTTGATTGTTATTTTAAATGACATTATATGTGGTTCCAGCTTTTTTTTTCCACATAGATTGTTGTACATTAATGAAGATAGAGCAACTTTCAGAAGAGAAATAACATGTCTCAACTCTGTATCAATACGTTGCCCTATTAATTTTGTGATGCAGCCTTTGATGAAATTCTAGCACTCTATTTGGACTTATTCAACTTGCCACAACCACATCCTAGTCAAGTACTTAGGCATTCTGGTGGCCAAGAGATTTAGAGATGAAAGGAACTTGTTTGAATTGCACTTAGAAAGGATTTTGAAATCATCATTGTTTTACTGCAATATGCTATTATCTCCATATGCTCTACCTGAAGCTCTCCAAAATTAGAATGCTAAAGGTGTTCATTGTTGAAGGTAGGAGAAAAATGAGAGTTGGGAAATGAAAAAAAAGTTTTCCTTGAGAGAGTTGTTTTTCTATAACTACGACTTGTGAGAAAAAGCTTATAAAGTCAAGGTTTATATTATTATGTGTAAGTGTGTGTATGTGTGCATTGATTTAGATGTGAATGTGATGCACTATAAATAAATAATTTGCCCTATTTGCTAGAACACTCATCTTTGGAGCACTGAGCTACCATTTTAAGCTAAATGATTACATGGTTCTATAAGGACATTCAGGTCAAAAGAACAAATCACATCTAAGTGCTCTAATTGACAGTAGACAACCCAGAGAGGTAAATAAGGAAGTCCCTATGACATACTACTTCTCAGCAATTTAGTCACTCTAAGCAGCTGTTGGCATCCAAACATCATAGGACAAAGAAAGTAGCCGTAGCTTCTGGGTCCCATCTGGATTCCAGACCCACAGTATCAGTCAGTCACCAAGATGGGGGTTCTTTTGTTAAGCTGCAATAATAGCTTCTATAGTCAGCAATGTCGAAGATCTGAGTAGCTCTTAAAAACAAGCTTGTTGAATTCCATATGCAAAGTTCAAGAGTAAAAACCTCAAAAGATGCAGGCTGGTTGCTGGTTGTAAATATGGTGTATTATAGAATTTCACTCGTGTTGATTAACAACAACAAAAAAAGTGCATTGTATATCAAATTATAGGACTTTGTAAATGATTTGCAAATATAGGCCATTCAAATTACAAATAAATGCTTATGGATACATTAAGCAGTTGAAACACTCACTTAAAACAAAAATAAGACATCTGTTTTTCTATACACACTGCATTAGAATTATTAGGCATAAGTTATTATATTTAAGGTTTCTGTAAATTAAATATATCTGATTAAAAGATTCTAATTAATTTCCTGTTACTTTTAATAGTATATTTTATTAAATATTCATCTAGCTCTTACCCTTTCTAACCAAAATATTGATACAAATAGTACACTTTCCTATTTGAAATATTAACCTAGTTATTACTTATTTTTTTAATTGCATTAAAACATTATATGCTTTACTTCTGGAGACATTATTCTTTTAAAAGATAAAGCAAGTTGATATATTTCTTCCAAAATCAATATAGTAAAATACCAGTGCTATATTTACAAACAAATTTAAGAGCTGTCTGCATCCATTAAGTGTTTTATAGTAATAGAGGATAAGTTTGCTGATCTTTTTATGTTACAATAAATCATAATGTCTGTTTAGGTTTGTTTCTACGGGAAAAATTGTAAGGAGTTATTTTTAATTGTAAAGGAAGGCAAATTATTTTTCCATTAGCTCTTTCAGGTGTTTGAGCTTTAATGCAAAGACCTCTGACTTTGAAATTGGTAGAACATAGCATAATCCTTATACTACAGAGAACCTTTAAAAAAGCTACCTAAGCTCTTTAAGCCTCAGTTGTCTCATTTATGCATGCAGATAAAAACCATGACATCAGTTATCAGGTAGGTTCAATGGAGTTTTGCTAAAAGAAGATCACATCAAGAAATTGGCAAAATAAAAAAAAAGCTATTATAAATTTCTTGCTATCAGATATAATTATAAATACAGATTAAAGCTCAGGGAAAGTATTGTCTGTACTCTTAAGTTCTAATGGGCAGATTGTTCAGTATTAATAGAGTCAGTTCAGAATGGTTGTAGGTTAGAAAGTCAGACCAGTCACTAAGTGACATCGCGTGATCATAGCTACTTTTGGTTAAAAGAGTACATACCTTTGCCCAGAAAAAAGTTGACATGCCAATCATGGGTTCAGTGTTCTTCCATGAAAATTTTCTTCAGTTTGAAATAACTTCATACCCAAAATAATTAATTTAATGCAATTAAAATCACCAAGATAAAATCAGAATTCATTTTTCTCTACAGTCTTGATGCAAAATATTACTGCTCTATGTACATAATAATGGAAGGGAAGGAGGGTGACATCAGGCTAGAGATGAGCACAAGAGCTTAAGATCATCATTCACAGGTGACATGGTGGTAGTGATAGAGGGTGCTACCCTCCCCCCTACTTGTCTCCTGTTTAAGATTGCAGATTTCAAGGAAGGTATGCTAAAATGTGAGAATGGCCTTATTTGGAATTTCCCTTCAGAGCGATGCAGGGGGGAGGAAGAAGTGAAATGGTCCAGTTGTGGTTCCTGGAAGGCAGGAAATAAGGATATATAAAGGGTATGAAACAAAGAGAGAGATTCTAATATGGAGATCTGATAGAGAGAGATTCAATGGAGGAGAGATTGGAATTGGCCATTTTGTAGGGTAAAGATGTGAGCCATGTGGAATTGGCCAGGTGGCCAGGGCCTGGGGACCTGCAACCTTTGGCTGATCCAGGCTGGCAGCATGTGTGCTAAATGCAGTTAAAGAGTTTGCAGATTTGAACTCCATGTTGGAGTTTGTTTTGCTGAGTTTGACTGGTGTCTGGAAGAGGCCGTGCAAAAGTTAGGCCTGAAAAGAAAGTGAACTTGTCTGGGTCCAGTAGCATGACGTTCCTGCTACCTGAAGACAACAAGGAGAAGACAGCATGGAAGACAAGGAGGAGCATGCCAAAGGAGCACACCAAAGAAAGATGTCTTCAAACACGTGGAAAGGATCTCTGACTGGCTGACATTGATGAGATGATCGGGACTGAGAGACTGGGGATTTTTTGGGCAATCTAGGAAAGGATTTTGGACAATGCTGAGAAAGGTTTTGGACAATGCTAAAGTAATCGGAGTTTTACTTACATGTTTCTTTTGTAGTAATTAGTAAATCACTTGTTTTTTTTTTTGTTTGTTTGTTTGTTTGTTTTTTGAGGCTAGGTCTCCCTATTTT